>PVIA01012323.1:0-38495 GCA_004024845.1 Tonatia bakeri
AAGGCCATATATGGGAGACCTACAGCCAACATCGTACTCAATGGGCAAAAAATAAAATCTTTTCCACTAAGATCAGGAACAAGACAAGGTCGTCCACTTTCACCACTTCTATTCAATATAGTACTGGAAGTTTTAGCCACAGCGATCAGACAAGAAAAAGAAATAAAAGGCATCCAAATTGGAAAGGAGGAAACAAAACAGTCACGGTTTGCAGATGACATGATAGTGTACATAGAAAATCCTATAGACTCAGCCAAAAAAAATGCTCGACCTAATATATGAATTTGGCAAAACAGTGGGATACAAAGTCAATATCCAGAAATAAAAGGCATTTCTGCACACCATCAATGAAACAGCAGAAGCAGAAATCAAGAAAAAACATCCCATTTGAAATAGCAAAAAGAAAAATAAAATACCTAGGAATAAACCTAACCAAAGAGGTAAAAGACCTGCATTCAGAAAACTACATAACATTGAGGAAAGAAATCAAGGAAGACACAAACAAATGGAAACATATACTGTGTTCATGGATTGGAAGAATTACCATCATCAAAATGTCCATACCACCCAAAACAATTTACAGATTCAATGCAATACCTATTAAAGTACCAATGGCATTCTTCACAGTCATAGAACAAGTACTTCAAAAATTTATATGGAACCATAAACGACCCCAAATAGCTGCTGCAACTTTGAGAAAGAAGAATAAAGTAGGATCTTTCACAATGCCTGACACTAAACTATACTACAAGGCCACTGTAATAAAAAGAGCCTGGTACTGGCATAAAAACAGACAGACCAATGGAACAGAACAGAGAGCCCAGAAATAAACCCAAGCCTCCATGGTCAATTAATATTTGACAAAGGGGGCAGCAACATAAAATGGAGTAAAAATAGCCTCGCCAACAAATGGTGTTGGGAGAACTGGACAGCTACGTGGAAAAAAAAATGAAATTTGACCACCAACTTACACCTTACACAAAAATAAATTCAAGATTAATAAAAAACTTAAATATAAACCATGATACCATTAAAGTACTAGAGGAGAACATAGACAGGAAAATCTCAGATATATCACGCAAAAACTTTTTTACTGACATGTCCCCTAGAGCAAGAGACATAAAGAAAAGAATAAACAAATGGGACCTCATCAAAATAAAAAGCTTCTGCAGAGCTAAAAAAAACAGTATCAAAATAAAAAGAGAATCAACTGTATAGGAAAACATATTTGCCAATGATACCTCAGACAAGGGCTTAATCTCCAAAATATATATAGAACTCACACGACTCCACTTTAAGAAGACAAGCAACCCAATTAAAAAATGGGCAAAGGACTTGAACAGACACTTCTCCAAGGAGAACATACAGAAGATCCAAAATCACATGAAATTATGTTCAGTATCCCTAGCTATCAGAGAGATGCAGATTGAAACCACAATGAGGTACCACTTCACACCAGTCAGAATGGCCATCATAAGCAAAGCAACAAACAACAAGTGTTGGAGAGGTTGTGGAGAAAAGGGGACGCTAGTGCACTGTTGGTAGGACTGTAGACTGGCACAACCACTGTGGAAAACAGTATGGAACTTCCTCAGAAATCTAAAAATCTGCCTTTTGACCCAGAAATTCCACTGCTGGGACTATATCCTAAGAACCCTGAAACCCCAGTCCAAAAGAACCTTTGCACCCCAATGTTCATAGCAGCACAATTTACAATAGCTAAGTGCTGGAAGCAACCTAGATGCTCATCAGTAAATGAATGGATCAAAAAACTATGGTACATTTACACAGTGGAATTCTATGCAGCAGAAAGAAAGAAGGAGCTCCTACTTTTTGCAACATCATGGATGGAACTGGAAAGCATTTTGCTAAGAGAAATAAGCCAGGCAGTGAAAGATAAATACCATATGATCTCACCTTTAACAGGAACATAAACAACAAAACAAAGAAACAAGCAAAATATAGTCAAAGACACTGAAGTGGAGGACAGGCTGATGGTGACCGGAGGGGAGAGGGGAGGGAATTTCAGGGGAGAATGGGAATGGTTTAGAGGAACAAATATGAAGGACACAAGTACAAAAATAAGAGGGGTAGGTAATGGTAGTGAGGTGAGGGAGATGGGAGGGTGGGTTGGAATGGGAGTAAAAGGCAGAAAACTGTACTTGAACAATGATCAAAATAAAAAAAAACCACTTCGAATATATAAAAAAGAATACTATATGTATATATTCATTCAACAACTATTTGTGTTCCACCTAATATTTTTCAAAGTGCCAGGTATGTGCTATACCTGAAACGAAGTGCCAAGTGTTGGGAACCCACACTGGTAAAGGGAGGCAGCATGGTCATGTGCAAGTGCATGGTTCTTGATGATAAGAATCTTGAGTTCAAATTCTAGTTTCTCAAGTTTCCTGAATTTGCTAACGTATTTGTTCCTTCAGCCTTAATGTAAACTTGAAGAATTAATATCTACTTTACAGAGTTGTTGTTAATATTGACAATAATATATAAGGCATCTCATGTAGGAGTTGGTTTACAAAGGAAGCCCTCAGTTGATCATTTGCAGGCTCCATGTCCTTGAGAGCTCTCCATTTCTATTATTATTATTATTCAGATATAGCCACATTCTTTCAGTGTAGTTGGGGAGACATGTATAGCAGATGATTAGACTGTAGTGTGGTAAGTGAAATAATTGAAGAAACAGACATTGAATTAGGGGGACTGAGAGTTAGAAGTTTGATATGTAACATTAATTTAGCATACTATCCAATATGTTTCTGCTGCAAGAACCTTATTTCATAAGTTTGTTTTAGTATCTTATGAAGGTTTCAGGCCTATAACAGCAGCTATGTACAATACAATGATCCAGGGTTTTACTACATAAAGGCATGTAACACCTCATTTACTCCTTACAAAGTAGAAGCTATTATTATCATCCCTATTTTACAGGTGAGCAAATTGAGGCACAGAGAGGTTAAAATAACTTGCCTAAGGTCACATAGCTAAGATACCTATATTCAAACCAAGCCCTTTAGCATTAGAACCCACATTTGTGACCCTCATTATATTTCCTTCTATCGTTTCTTTCTTCAAACTTCGTTTTACAGCTAGTAGAGACTGAAACCAATTATTCTTGAGAAAGTCATACAAATTAAGGGAAATTCATGGAAAAGTCAAACAGAAGAAAAGCATTGGATCTGGCAATAAATATAGCCCAGCCATTTCTTTTCTCCAGGCAGAACCCAAGGGGTGTTCTATTTTGACAAGGCCTGGAGCAGTCAGATTTATTCTTTCCCTCGTCCAGTTTCCAGGGGTGGCCCAACCAAGCTCTTCTTTTGTGGGCTGGATAGTTTAGAGTGTTCTATAGTGTTTCTTTTTAAAATCACATTTTAAACCATCTTCACTTTCTTTTTCTGAGAAGTATGAACTGCAATGTTTTTCATTTTCTAAGTCTCCTGGTAAAGTCCATGCTTTTATTCTCCTGGCTCACTGATGCTTTCTACTAGAGGACCCCGTCTCTGACATTTCAAGTATATTTTACAAAACTGGCACATCTTTTTTCTGATACAAGATCTTACTCCATTGAAAGAATAGTTTGATTTTATAGACCTGTTGGTCACAATCTAGTTTGTCTGGAAAGCTGTAAAGGGGGAAATAAGATCAAACTCATTTTACTGATTTATTGATTTTAATTTTATTAAATTTATTGGGGTGACATTGGTTAATAAAATTATATGTGTTTCAAGTGTACAACTCTATAATATATTATCTGTCTATTGCACTGTGTGTTTACCACCCAAGGCCAAATCTCTGTCACCATATATTTGCACACTCGTTTTACACAAGGAGAATCTAAGAACTAATTCCTGGGAAACGGGGTGAATAGCTTATGTCTTCATAAATCAGAAGATCCATAGGAAAGAAAGAGTAAGAGACAAGAGCATGGCAATCCTGAGTCCCCAAGGCCACTTTCAGAATTCCTGTGCACTGATTCCACCTCAGGTTGTTTTCCTGTTAGACCTATAAAAGTCTTGCCTTTGATTTTTTTTTCTCCCTCCCTCCCTCCCTTCCTCCCTTCCTCCCTCCCTCCCTTCCTTCCTTCCTCCCTTCCTTCCTTCCTTCCTTCCTTCCTTCCTTCCTTCCTTCCTTCCTTCCTCTCTCTCTCCCTTTCTTCCTTTCTCCCTTCCTCCCTCTTTTCCTCTCTCCCTCCCTCCTTTCCTCCCTTCCTTCCTCTCTCTCCCCACTTTTCACTGGGGCATGAGGACAGTAGGAATTTGAATGAGTGAACACACCAAGGAGAGGCAGAGGCAGTTTAGAGAATGAAGAGATTCAAGAGAAAATCTCAATTCATATGAAGATGAGAAGTTCTTTTATTTTAGGAGAAACAGCCTATGCGGTTCAAAGTGGATTTTTTCCCATTATCATCAAATCTCTTTATTTCATCCTTCATGTCACTACCTAATGTGACTGCCTTTCACCTCATCACACCTGGTTCATTGCTTCACTTGACCTTTTTTTGGTCTAACTCTGAAAGTCTTCTCCCTCCAAAATGCCCTTACACTAGGAATAGTCTCTGCCATCTACATCCCAAAATTTAATATTTGCCATAATTTGGTTCTACTATACTTATAGGCTTTTCTCTGTCAATGCTTCCAATATGTACCTCCTCTTCAACAGTATTTATTGCTCACAAGCAGCATACAAAGCATTATGTTGCTTGGCAGTGGATGTAGAGGTAAATAAAATTATCACATTTTACTTTCACCTCTTGATGATCATGAAGTCGTGGATCTTGTCCTTAAATAATGCAAATTGTAGAGGGAAACAAGTAATTGTATATACTGTAAGGTAGAAAGGAATGAGTCATAGTGACCGAAGGACCAAAAGAGAGGTGAAGGAGTTCAAAAAGAGCCATAACTACTTTGACCAATGATACCAGGAAAAACTTCATAGAGGAGGTGGTATTTGAGTTGGGCATTAAAAGATGTGTACATAGATAAGGAGTGGGGCATACATTCTAGCCAAGGCTATGCCACATATAGGCAAGGGAATGTGAATATGCATAGTGTATCTGGGGAGGTGCCCAAAAATTCACCATGCTGATCCAGGGCTCCGTTTTTCTTTTTAGTTGTTTATGCTTTCTTCATGTGGATGCCCTCTGTCTTCTTCACCCTCTGCCGAGTTCCATCCATCCTGCAAAGACCAGTTTTGGCCCACCTGCTCCATATGGTCTTTTCTGACTGTGCTAGCTTGTTCCATTCCTGGTAGTATGTGGTTCAGGATTTAACTGCAGTGTCTGTGCTGGGTTAGTTTCTCAGCAAGCCCAGGGCAGACATTATGCTCATCTCATACTTTGGGGGCCTTGCAGTCCCAACACAGTGCTAAAGGTAGCCAGGGCTAAATGGTTCTACTGGCCCATTCACTAGGGCTAAAACCTTCATTCTGCCTAAATGTAGTTTATTTCTGCTGCCCATCCTGGGGTTGCTTGTAGGCATTTAGGATTTAGCTGGTTATATCTGTTAACATATAAGGGAAGAAATTATTTAATTGCTCTCTTGAATGTTCCTCTCAGTTATGGCTGGGAAGGGGAAGGAACACTTCACCTCATCTTGAACTCCATGACTCTCTGGGCAGAGCCTTGGTAACTGGGGTGAACCCAGTTTTGTAATCTGCAACATTATCTCTCAAGTTCTCTCTGGAGAATGACTTTGCTTCTTTCAAGGGCTCCTGATAGTTGAGTTACACTTGGTTCCCCTAAAGTGCCAAAAATATAGTTTGTCAATTCTTTTTGAGGAATGAAATACTGGGTATGGCTTCTTTTTGTTGCTGTGGCTGCTTGGATTGTGTATTAGTTTAGTTCTGCAGAAAAACAGAACTACTGGGAAATACATATAGTAGGGAATTGCCTCATGTAGTTATGGAGATTGAAAAGTCCCAAGATCTGTAGTCAGCAAGCTGGAGAGGTGATGGTATGCAGTTCCATTCAGAGTCCAATGGCCTGAGAACCAGGGAAGGTGATGGTGTAAGTTCCTGCCCAAGTCCAAGTCTGAAGGCAGGAGAAGACTAATGTCCCAGCTCAAAGACAGTCAAAGGGAGGGAAGGAGGGAGAGAGAGAGATAGAGATAGAGATAGAGATGGAGATAGAGATAGAGATGATAGAGATAGAGATAGAGATAGAGATAGAGAGGTAGATAGATAGATAGATAGATAGATAGATAGATAGATAGATAGAATAACATCTCCCTTACTCCATTTTGTTCTGTTCAAGGTTTTGGTGGGTTTCAGTGATGTCCACCCAAGAGGAAGAGGATTAATCTACTTAACTTACTTTACAAATATCAAATGTTAACCTCATCCAGAAACAGCCTTACAGACACACTTTAAATGATGTTTAACCAAATATCTGTGCACTTTATGCACTCCCCTGTCAAACTGACACATAAAATTAACCATTACAGAGTGATATAGAAGGAAAGCTTGGCCAGAAAGAAAATCTTATTGAGGCTTTTGAAGTAGAGCCTGAAGAAAAATGCCCCAGCAGTCTAGTTCCTACAAAGAGAGGATTTTCAAACACACCATTTGGAGAGTGTGTCTGAACTGCTGAGAGTCACAACTCTGATGGCTTCCCATGCCATAGAGCCACGTATGGTTGCACTGGCTCAGCCAGTTGTACGATGAACAAAGATTCCTGGGAAAGGGTCTAGTGGAGGCTGAGTTGCAGCCCACATTCTGTTCACCAAGCCATGCACTTGGGTGAGGGGCTGTGTCTTCCTCAGGGAAGGAGGACTTTTTCTAATTTGCCCAAGGTGCTGTATGGACTGGTAGAAGTCATGCTTCAGAGTATACTGAGTGTAAGCAGGGCATCCTCGGTGGTGTGCCATGGCATATTACAAGTGTGCAAAATACTGTATGTATGGAGTTGCTAGAAAAGGTCATAAACCATAGTCACCAGAGGCCTCTAGCCATAGGCAGCCTCTGGACATGAGCATTCTTGATAGGTTACTCCATTGTGCCATAAAAATATTTTCTATGTGTGCTGTGATATAAAGATTGGGAATCACTATACCAGGGGACTTGTCTTATCATTCACCCAGAAGGCAGCCATTTCAGAAAGGGCACATGTCCATCTGTCTATCTAGGCACAAGCTATTTCCAGCAGCAAAGGGTTTTCTGTTTTGCTTACATGTTGGGATGTGGTGACTTGCAAACGTCATGTGAAATCTGGGCAGAAAAAGTCTGAATCCAGAACATCTGCCATTATCTATGGTTGTAGTTCAGTTTCCATGGAGAGGATGTTGTCCAGTGGCCTAGATCACAAATTCGTAGCTTGAAGTCCCAGGAGATTTGCTGTCCTGAGCGCTGGTTTTTCCCATCTGTGCTCAAGAGGGAGATGGGGGACATGTTAACTGAAAGTTGCTGCTGGGGATTTCCAGGTTTCTAGTGCTGGGGAAATCTGGGGTAGCAGGTCCTTGCCCTTTCCTGTCTTTTACCTTTGCTTCAATTGTTCCATTTGGAAGCCCTTGAGCCATCAACTTCTTCTCCCACAAAAAAGCAGGAGGAAATGGGGGTACTGCATTGATTTTGACTATTGGCTTGAGGTAACATCTAGGCTCAAGCTGCATACCTTCCTTGTTCTTAGTTGAGCCCTAGTTCCTTCTGTACCCCCATAACTGTACCTTTATCTATACACAGTGGTGAGTCACCTCTTCTAGTATCTCATGTGCTCTAGTTTAGAACACTGTGGACAACGTTTCCACTGGTTGGAGGAGTCTGGTTTTAAATTACATACTGACCAATGAATAATTGTCATTCAACTTGTCTAGAGTATTTACTTTGAGGTGGCTCAATTCAGGACTCCTTCTCTGTTTCCTCCCACTCTCCTTTAGATCTGGCTTAAACATTTGAGCACCCTACCCTTCACTTCTTGATTCTCCACCCTCCCTCCTCTTTCCTTTTCCTTCTCTTCATTCCTCTCTCTTCCCCTTCTTTTCCTTCTCCCTCTTTCCCTTTTGTGATCACTGAGGGGAAAAAAGTTCCTTCTGTTTCTTTCTCAAGGACACTTGGCTTACCTTTACAATTAAACTGTCTTATGCATTAAGTTCCTTTACAAGCTTCCTACTTGTTTAGTTCATAGATGCCTATAGAATCAGCTTTTAATCCTTATTTATGGATTTATATATATTCAAAGTTCCCAATATATCCTTCCACCATTCATCTATTATCATTATTTTTCCATTTCTCTAGACTCCTAGGTTCAAATTTATCTTTCATGATTATCTTCCTGCATATTAGCTCAGCCATTAAACAGGAATACTTACAAGACACTTTATACACCAAGAAACCCCCAAACTTTCTTTCTGACTGTAATGGAAATGAGGACCTTTTTTGACAGCCCCTCAACAGATCCCCCAAACTGAAAGTCTTGTTAAAAGGCAGGGTTTACTGTTCCTCAGGGATTATGAGTATCACTAGACCACTACAAATGGTCGTGCAGGTTGCATCCTGTGAAGGTCATCTGAGGGAGAAAATGGGAGCTGAAATTCATCCTGTGTTCTACTTACCAGTCTGTGTACCTGTGTGGTCCCATAGAGAGGCACCTTTTTTCTTATTTTCACACTGTGAGCTAACAGTGACCCTGGGTATTGTAGAGGCTGGAGTTTCTACACTATGTTCAGGGGCTTCGGGATCCTGCACCTAAAGTGTAGATTCAGTGTGGGATCAGCACCCCAAGCAGGTCAGCCTGTGGATAGCCATTGACTTTGGGATTAGTGCTCTGTGCATGTGTGGGAGTACCTTAGATGAAAGCCCTCAGCCATTAGTTGGATGAACAGTGTATAGCAGGATGTTTGGAATAGACAGGACAACAGTGATAAAAAGTCAGAAAGGATTTACCTTATCAGAGTACTTCACTATGGAATAAATTGTGTTTACTGGCATCTCTTTGGTGGGGAGCATCTGTAAAACACCCATCATCCCCTTAGTAAGAAAACCCAAGCACAATGTTATGAGTCCCCCTTTCTACTTCTACTCCTGCCCATCAGCCCTCCCTGGT
This sequence comes from Tonatia bakeri, assembly GCA_004024845.1. Lineage (NCBI taxonomy): Eukaryota > Metazoa > Chordata > Mammalia > Chiroptera > Phyllostomidae > Tonatia > Tonatia bakeri. The sequence goes on from PVIA01012323.1 coordinate 9,053, forward strand.
CACATTTTCACTAGGTTGACTTCTTTCAAGTTCTCAGCTCTGCTTCCATCCAGCTTTGGAGAGGATCATGGTCAGGTGGGTGTGCAGTGGGAGGGTAGAATTTGGGCAAAAACCTCAAGAGGAGGGTCTGCATGGTTGAGAATTTTTGCTCAGTCAGGGTTTTAGCTTTATGGATCCAGCTGCCCTATCAGTCCAAGCACAGTGCTAGATTCACCAGACAGACCTCAGTTTCCACCCTTACTCTTTGTAGACTTCACTGGACCAGGGTGGTGGAGGCACAGAAGAAGGTGATACCATGTAGAATTCCTGATTTAGAGTGGAGGTGAGGAAGGGGCAGGCAGGTAAAAGACAGGTGGGAGGAGAGAGTGTGGGACAGAGTGACTCTGAGCCTGAGGAAAGTAAGCTTATGCTGCAGTCATACCAGGTAGTCCAGTTCAAGGTCACCTCTCTCAGTTCTATGCACTTGGAGCTCCATTAGCAATCTGCTCATATGTCATTGGTTACATAACAGCCCTCACTTCACACCAGGGGCTCTCTTGTAAACCTCTCCTGTAGAGGACACTTCACTCCTAATCATGACTCTCATCTAACCTTGCACCATGCTCCTTTATGGAAGCTCAGGGCCTTAACCCTGAAGGCTGCTGTGGGGTGACAATTGACCACATTCCTGTCTACACAGAGAGAATCATGGCATCATTTCCCTGATATGGTATTTACTAGTTGAACCTGCAGATTTTTGGTTATGGCTTCTGTCTGGACAGAAGTCAGCAGAGGCCTGTTGCCTATGACTCCCTGTCCTGGGGGTACTGGTGAGGATCCCTGAGTTGTGTCAGCTCACCTTGGATGGAGGGATTTCATCATATATTCTGGATTCTGCTGGCTGGGCATCTCTTGAAACCGTGACATATGTGTATATTGTGTTCTTTGAGACAGCATCTGTACCACAAATAAAGGTAGAAACACAGTATGTGAAAAGTGAATGACTTTTTAGAGATGGTCTATTCTAATGCTTTCTTTTTAAGATGGAGAAATGATGCCCTAAGAGGTTAAATAGCTCCCATCCTCTTGAGATGGATGTTTGGCTGCTTGGACTGTCTCTTCTTCTTCTAGGGATTGCATGTGGTATGGGAGGCACCCAGCTCAAGCCTCACCCAAAGCTCAGTAGGAATTCTTTCATATTCTAGAGTCCACATTAGGCTTAAGATATTCTCAATCTCTGTGTGGGCATTTAAAGTAGCTCTTCTACTCAGGGTTTTAGTGTTTCTGGCACTTGGCATTGACTGCCTTACACGGCTAGTTGTTTTTTAATGAGAGGATCTAGGTTTTTCAACTGGATTGAATATCTCTACTTATACACTGTGTTGGATTCTTCTGGTGCATACATTACTCTTACCACCTCAATGTTAAGCACATAGCAGGTGCTCCACAAACATTTGTGGCTTGTTTGGTTGACTCACACAGTCAAACATTTATTAAGCTCTGTTTATGTGCCAGGCTTTGTGTAAGGCTACAGAGTGTAGAGACAAGAGAAATATGTCCCTACTTTTCATAATTTATGGACTGGTAGAAGCATTCCTCCAAGTGCACTGCTTTTCTTTGCTCCTAACATGGAATATTTTAGGGTCAAGTTGAAAAGACACAGTCAGAATTTAGGGTCTTCATGTTCCAAGGCACTACATATCCACACACAATAGGTTTGAGCTGAACAATATTAGATAGATCCAACATTTCAGAGCTTAGTCCTGTCCAGCCCCTGCATCAGACTTGGTGAGTGAGCTAGATTGAGTGCTCTCTCTTGTCTCACTTGTAGATGGAAAAAGTAGCCCTTCCTCCTCCCAAGAGGTCATAAGGAGTTAAGACAGATGTCTCTTTGAGGAAACTTAAAGATAACCTGTGACCTGAGCAGGCTATGTGACTTATCATCATGAGGTCAACCCTGGGGCTATCAATTATTAAGTAGGGTAACTAACATTTACTGAGTATTTACTATGTACCAGGCACCAGCCAAGTATTTTGTATGTGTAATTCCATTTAACCCATTTAATTAATATACACAGAAACTCTTTATTATGCATATTTTATAACTGAGAAAATAAGTGTTACAATGATAAAATAACTGATAACTGGTAAGTGGTAAAGCTAGGACCTTCACCTCAGACTGTCTGCAAAGCATAAACTCAGTCTTAACCCCTCTGCTGTGAATTCATCTTTCCCAGTAGTCATCCAAGGAAACTTGTGACTGAGAACTTACCAGGTTTCTTATTGAAGATCTTCAAGTAGGGACCTAAGGAGTTAGAGCAAAGGGAAATTAAGAACATGGAAGCAGAGGAAGAACCCCTCTACATCCAGACTTGTTATAATAATTTGTGGAAAGGGAATATTTTGGTTGGGCATGGGGTTAGGAGGAATAGGAGCATTGCAATGATACCTTAAGATGCTAAGATCAGGCTTTCTGAATTGAGAATGGCACAAATACAGAAGGACCCAAGGGATCTAGAAGAATCTAATGACAACCATTAGAAAATTAGTACATGTTCCTCAATGTCCCTTAAGGTAATAGTCCAAATATTATGGAATTGAAAGTGACCCTGGAGACCCTGTAATCCAAACCTTATTTCACATGTGAGAACACTGAGCCAGAGAGGTAAAGACCCATGTTTAATTAAGCACAGGTTGCTAATGGCAATGCTAAACTTGAACCCAAGCTCTGGTGTTCCTATGACAAGCTTCTAAATATCATTCAGAGTGATATCATATAGTCAGGGCTATCAGTTTGGGAAATAGTGAGGTGAGGGGGGTAAGGTAGGGGTTGTAGAAATGTTGATTCCATGGAGAAAAGGACCTCTCCACACTACCTTTGATAAGAAGGAAGGTGGATTTCCACATTGGGAAAATCTTACCTTGTCTCCTCTTGCACAAAAGGAACAGAAGCACTGAAGGCAGAATGAGTATAAATAGAGAGAGGACAGCCAACCCACTCAGCAACCCAGCATGGTGAGTATGGAGGCCCATTGTGATATCTGGAAATGGAAGATGCAATGAGACAACTCTCAGGAAATAGGCTGAAGATGCTTATTGAGCAGGCTTGTCCACATTCAAAGGGCACTATCAAAATTGGGTGCCCACCAAGGGAGTACCAAAACTTTTAGGGAAACTGTGCCTTTGGCTAAATCAGGGTTGGAAACTGAATCAGGGGACATCTTTCAGAAGGCTTTGAACTTATTTCTAAGGCTTCCTGGGGGAGGGGGAATGGCCCTGGGGACCAGGCCCAACATGAGGAAGGCATATTACTCCAGAGAATGACGCCTGTCTTCAGAGTGATTTCTGAGACCCTAAGAGAGATGAACAGAGCTGGTTACCTGCACAGAGCTGCTGGGCAGAGATAGAGTCAGAATTGTTGCTGACAGGGTTCCATGCTGTACATGTGTAAGTCAGCTCTTGGTTGTTAGGAGTCTGGAAGATTTGAAGGACACTGCCCTCTTCCCCCAGGGGACTCCAACTGTATATCACATTTTTTTCTTCTTTCTCCACAGAGCATGTCAGTGTGACATTACAGGTACTGTTTACAGATGTCATTAAACTCTGAGTAATTTTTGGCTTCCCAAGCCTACCTATGAGGAGAAAACACATTAGCCAGTGGTAAACTGGAGCTGGCATATACCAGTTTATGACAGCCAACTGATATATTTTAAAAAAATCTTAAAGGTTTATTAAACACACTCATCAAGAAAAAGCAACATATAAACACTTTTACAATAAAATAAACCATATTTAAAACAAGCCTAATAAATACTCAAAACCCATCACTTTCTAATTTTTTGAAAATTTATCATTATCTATGCTCTAGAAGTTATTTATATCTATGTATATGTCTTTTGTAATGATTTACAAAGTCTTTCCAACTCTGCATGTCTTAAAATCATCTATGACAACATGGATATATCTTGGTGATATAATGCTAATAAGCCAAATAAAAAGTAAAATGCTAATAAGTCAGATGGAAAAGGATAAAAACCATATGACTTTACTCACATGTGGAATATAAAATGAAAAGTAAGAAACAAGATATCAAAACAAAACAAAAATAAACTCAAGACACAAGAATCTGAATGGAGGTTACCAAAGGGGAAGGGCAGTATGGGGAGAGTAAGGAAGGGTCAAATATATTATAGATATATTGTGAGTACACAATATTGTATACAGACATTGTATTGTAGAGATGTACATCTGGAATTTATATAATGTTATTAACCAATGTCACCTCAATAAATTTAATTTGAAAAACCAGCCATGGTAGGAGTATTTATACTGCAGGAATTGGCAAATGCTATAAACTGGGGCTTGACTTACTGCCTTGTTGATTGTTGCTCTAGATTTAAGAAAGCAATGGAAGAAAGGTTATCAAAGCAGATTAAACTTAAAATTATGTACTGTCTTTAGCCATCACATTGTGAAAAGCAATAAAACAAAACAAAAACAAATAAATAAAAACAGACTAAGAAATAATCTTCCAGTATTTGAAAACCACTATTCAATTCAGCAAAGAAGTTGCTTATGTCATTGACAAACAAGTGAAGTTCCAATGTATATGTCTTTATTGAATCACTTTTTCTTATTAGTTAACTTAAGTGAAAATATCAACCAATATTCATGTTGATTCATTCATTGACTGCAACCATAGGTTAAATAGGAATATAAATGTTTAGCAAAAATCAGTGAAAGCATTCTGTGAGAACAAACGGCTATATGGACTTTACAATAAAGACTATTGTATATTTTATTATCATTTATGAAATTGTGTGCTACATATCCCTTATGTGAATCAAATTTATTATATATATTATGTATACAAATATACACATACCACTGAGAACTAGTTGAGACTTCTGGCCAAGATGGAGGTGTAAGTAGATACACTGTGCCTCCTTCCTCAACCAAAAGTAGCATAACAACAAATTTAAAAACAAAAAACAACCAGAACTGCTATAAAATTGAACTGTATGGAAGTCTATCAACCAAGGTGTTAAAGAATAAACATTTGTTCAGATGGGTAGGAGGGGCAGAGATGAGCAGCCGGGCTGGAGAGGATTTGCAGCAAGGCAGTGGCTGGAGGACCAGGACAGGCAAGGTGGCAGCTGGTGGACTGAGTGAGGGGATGGCTGGTGGAGCAGGCAGTCCCACATTTGTGTGTGGATAAACTGGGAGGAATAACTGGGAATGAGACCGACCACGTGGGGAAACAAAGCCTCAAAACCTCTGACTGAAAAATCCTGTGGAATTGCAGTGTCAGGAGAGACTCCCAGCCTCACAGGAGAGTTTGTTGGAAAGATCCACAGGGTCATAGAACATATACGACCCACCCCCCAGGAATCAGCACTAGAGGGACCCAATTTGTTTGTGGGTAGTGGAGGAGGTGACTGAAAGCTGGCAGAGAGCTAAGCAAGCAGCATTGTTCCCTCCCAGACCCCTCCTCCACATACAGTGCCACAAGGCAGCAACATGTGTTGTCCTGCCCCAGCAAATACCTAAGGCTCCGCCCCTTACTATGTAACAGGTGCCCCGAGACTAAAAAAAAAAAAAAGGCCCAAATGAAAGAACAGATCAAAGCACCAGGAAAAATACAACAGAGTGACAAAGAGATAGCCAACCTATTGGATGTACAGATCAAAACACTGGTAATCAGGGTGCTCATAGAAATGGTAGAGTATGGTTGCAAAATAGAGGAAAAAGTGAAGGCTATGAAAAGTGAAATAAAGAAAAATGTACAGGGAACCAACAGTGATGGGAAGGAAACTGGGGCTCAAATAAACAGTTTGGATCAAAAGGAAGAAATATACAGTCAATGAGAACAGAATGAAGAAACAAGAATTCAAAAAAACAAGGAGATTCTAGGAATCTATGGGACAACTTTAAATGTTCCAACATCTGAATCATGAGGGTGCCAGAAGGAGAAAAGGAAGAACAAGGCATTGAAAACTTATTTGAAAAAATAATGAAGGAGAACTTACCCAATCGGGCAAAGGAAATAGACTCCCAGGAAGTCCAGGAATCTCAGAGAGTCCCAAAGAAGTTGGATCCAAAAAAGAACACACCAAGGCACATCATAATTATATTATCCAAGATTGAAAATAAGGAGAGAATCTTAAAAGCAGCAAGGAAAAAGGAGACAATTACCTACAAAGGAATTCCCATAAGACTATCAGCTGATTTCTCAAAAGAAACGTTGCAGGCAAGAAGGGGCTGGAAAGAAGTATTCAGATCAGGTGTGCCAAGAAAAAGAAATATGGCCCAAATGAAAGAACAGAGGAAAACCTCAGAAAGAGAACTAAGTGAGGAGGAGATTGCCAACCTATCTGATAGAGAATTTAAAGCCCTTGTAATCAAAATGCTCACAGATCTGATTGAGGTTGGTTGAAAATGAAAAAAACAAATGAAGGATACCCAAAGTGAAATAAAGCAAAACATTCAGGGAACCAACAGTGACAAGAAGGAAACCAGGATTCAAAGCGTATTGATTTGGAACAAAAGGAAGAAATAAATATCCAACCAAAGCAGAATGAAAAAACAAGAATCCCCCCCCCAAAGAAAAATGAAGTGAGGTTGAAGGTTCTCTGGGACAATCTGAAATGTTCCACTATCCAAATTATAGGGGTGCCAGAAGGAGAAGAACAACAGAAAGAAATTGAAAACTTATTTGAACAATAATGAAGGAGAAATTCCCCAATCTGGTTAAGGAAATAGACTTCCAGTAAGTTCAGGAAGCCCAGAGAGTATCAAAGAAGTTGGACCCAAAGAGGAACACACCAAGGCACATCATCTTTAAATTACCCAATATTAAAGACAAAGAGAGAATCCTAAAATCAGCAAGAGAAAAGGAGAGAGTTACCTACAAATGAGTTCCCATAAGGCTATCAGCTGATTTCTCAAAAGAAACCTTACAGGCAAGAAAGGGCTGGAAAGAAGTATTTTTTAAAAAGATTTTGTTCATTTATTTTTTTTTTTAGAGAGAGAGAGAGGAAGGGAGAGAGAAGGAGAGGGAGAGAAACATGTGTGGTTGCCTCTCACGTGACCCCCACTAGGCACCTAGCCTGCAACCCAGGCATGTGCCCTAGACTGGGAATTGAACCAGCGACCCTTTGGTTCACAGCCCACACTCAATCCACTGAGCTACACCAGCCAGGGTGGAAAGAAGTATTTGAAGTCATGAAAGGCAAGGACCTACATCCATGAATATTCTATCCAGCAAAGCTATCATTTAGAATGGAAGGACAGATAAAGTGCTTCTTAGATAAGGTCAAGTTAAAGGAGTTCATTATCACTAAGCTCTTATTATATGGAACATTAAAGGAACTTATCTAAAAAGAAGAAGATAAAAAAAAGAACAATAAAATAACAAACTCACAACTATTAACAAATGAACCTAAAAGAAAAGAAAAACAATGAAAACAAAAACTAAGCAAACAACCAGAAGAGGAACAAACAGAGAAATGGACATCACATGGAGGGAGTTCAGTGGGGAGGGGGAAGGGAAGAATAGGAGGAAAAAGGTATAGGGAAGAAGCATAATTAGCGTAAAATTGACAGAGAGATAAAAATGGTATAGCAAACAGAGGACTCAAATAATTTATATGTACAACCCCTGGATATGAACTAAGAGCGGGGATGCTGGAGGGTTGGGAGAGCAGGGCAGAGGAAGGAGAAAGGGGGAAAAATTGGGAAAACTGTAATAGCATAATCAGTTTAAAATACTTTAAAAATTGAGATATAATTTACGTACTGTAAAGACACCCAACATGTATACAGTTCAATGGTTTTTAATGTACTGATACAATTGTGCAAAAATTGCCACTATCCCCACCCATTAGCAGTCACTGTCCCCTCTCAGCCCTCAGCATAAACTAGTCTTTCTATCCCCATGGATTTGCCTGTTCTGGGCATTTCCTGTAAGTGTAATCTTAAAAAAAAAAAGGAGAAGTATTCAAAGTCATGAAAGGCAAGGACCTATATCCAAGATTACTCTATCCTGCAAAGCTATCATTTACAATGGAAGAGCAGATAAAGTGCTTCTCAGATAAGGTCAAGTTAAAGGAGTTTATCATCACCAAGCCCTTATTTTATGAAACATTAAAAGGACTTATCTAAGAAAAAGAAGATAAAAAATATGAACAGTAAAATGACAAAGAACTAGCAGCTATTAACAACCAAACCTAAAATGAAAACAAAAACAAACTAAGCAAACAGCTAGAACAGGAACAGAATCACAGAAATGGAGATCACATGAAGGGTGATGGGGTGGGGGATGGGGGTAAGAGTATAGGGAATAAATAGCATAAATTATAGCCACAAAATGGACAGGGGTAGGTTAAGAATACTATAGGAAATGTAGAAGCCAAAGAACTTATATGTACTACCCATGAACATGAACTAAGCGGGAGGGAAGACGGGTAGGAGGGGGTGTGCAGGGAAGAGGGGCTAAAGGAGGGAAGATCAGACAACTGTTAGCATAATCAATAAAATACATTTAAAAAGAGAACCAGTTGAACATTTTCAGCATACCACTGCGTGAAACAATCTTCAAAATTTGTTGGTTTTGTTTTCTCGTGTGTGTGGGTTTTCTTTAAGTTTGTTCTTTTGCTGTGTTTTAAAGTGCTTAGTGTGAAAAGTAAAAACCTGTTTAAAAGTTTATTTACAAGAATGTTTTCACTAAAGTAACCAAAAGGTAAACTGTAAAAGTTGTAAACTGGTAAAGGGTTCCCAAAGAACAATGATATTTAGGTTGAGATAATAGCTAGATATGAAGCTGGCAGAAGGAAGAGAAAGATCTTTTACCAGGAAATAAAAAATGACCTCATTCAGAGTTAGTAAGTTTAGTTCATTCTTGTCTAAGCTCCTTTGTTGGGATTTCTTCCTTCCATTATGGTTGTTTGAGAAAGGAAATAGAAAAGTCAGAAGGAACCAACATGTAATTTACGAATTAATGTGAAGTTTATAAGGTCAATACATTGAGCAGGGTAAATATGTGCAGGAACCATTTGTCTGTACTTGTGAAGAAGGAGAACATGAGAAATAAGAATCCATAAATATTTTTTATTTCATCTTAACCAAAATTTCTGGTCCTAAGAGTTTCTTAGAGGGATCTATTCCAAATTAGAATTAGTGATGACTTGGCGAGAAAAATTCTAATCAGTTTAGAGTAAAGACATTGATTAGCTATAACAGCTATAGATACAGATATGTATAGTTCAAAATAAACCATATTTTGTGTGTATGTGTCTGTGTGTTTCTTTAGAAACCTGATTTACAAAAATGTTTAAGTCTCTGTTTGGTATTTGCTTATTTATTTTATTTTATTTTAATTTATTTTATTGTCGTTCAAGTACAGTTGTCTCCATTTTCTCCCCTCCACTCCCCTCCACCCCAGCCATTCCCACCTCCCACCCCTGATCCTACCCACCACTTTTGGTTTTGCCCATGTGTCCTTTATAGATATTCCTGAAAATCTTTCCCTCTTCCCATCATTATCCCCTCCCACCTCCCATCTGGTTATTGTCAGTTTGGTCTTAATTTCAATGTCTTTGGTTATTTTTACAAAGACTTTTTTGTGGGTGTCAAAGTGAGGAATAGAAGTAAAAAATGGGATCCCACCTCATTTTTTCTTAGCAGCAATAGAGATCTTACAAGCACAGAGGTGTTGGGCAGAAAAGGTCAGAGTTGTGGCAGGCAGGCCTTCATTCTCTGAAGCCAAAGAGTGTCAAAGTCAATGGAGACCTGGTTCAGAATCCAGGTTCCACTACACTCTAACTGTAGAATGGTGGAGAAGGTATGCAGTTTCACTGAGATTTAGTTCCCTCAATTATAACATGAGGATAACAAAGTTCTCCTGCTAGGCTTGTGAAGATTAAATGAGCTATTATATACAAAGGCCACTCTAATATCTATTTATCTATCATCTAAATATCTGTCATCTATCTATCATCTATCTATCTATCTATCTATCTATCTATCTATCTATCTATCATCATCTATCATCTATTGTCCATAGAAGAGACAAAATCAACTGGCAAAAGTGACTACCTTTGAGAAGGGAGAGTTGCATTTCACTGTAATACCTTTTGCTCTGTTTGTGCATATATTGCCTAAATATGTATAATATTTATATATCTTACAAAGTTAGGTGGTAGAATGCCAGACACATAGTGTTCAATAAACGTCAGTTTTCTTTTCTTTATCCTCTCAGCTAACTAACCACAAGGTACACATTTTGTTGTATGGACAATACAGCTTTCTCTAAGACTTTATAGTGATCTTCCCTAATTACAAATCATTACAACACCTCCTGAAGATTTAGTGGGTAAAACTAAATGTATAAAATTATGAAAACAAACATCTTAAAATTGAATGCCCTCTTTATTTTCTCCACAGATGTTCTTGAATGAGTCAAGTATTTTCTAAGGTGTATACATTTGGGTATGGTTTTTTGACTATGTCACTCATGCCCAATTCAGAGCCTTCTTCATCTAGGAATTCCTTTATAAATACAATTTAAGAGGGAGCTAAGGATTAAAAAATTAATAGTGACTACTAGTTATTGAGTATCTACTTTAAGAGCATGCACTGTACTGGGAGCTTAACTAACACTATCTCCTTTAACCCTAGCTATTATAATCTACATTAAATAGATGCAGCAATTTAGGCCTGCAGAGGGTAAACAACTTGCTCAAGATCACACAGCTGGCAAGAGGTATAATTTCAACATTAATGTTCTTTCTACTATAGATCTTCCATTCAGGCACAACCTGCTATATTAATAAAGCACTTAAACAATTGTCAGGTACTGTTTAGAACTTGGGACTATTATGATTCATTCATTCTTTCATTCAACAAATACTCCTGGAATACCTACTATGTGCTTGACAGTGTTTGCTTTGGGAATATAGTGATGAACTTCATATAAAGGGCCCTGCCTTTATGGAACTTGAATTTTAGTGGATTAACTATGTACCTGAATTGTATCTATTGCCATATGGTTTTTCTGAAGTTCTTCTGTTGAGGCAGATGAATGGTAAAATTCTTGAGACATGGGTCAAAATATCTCTATGCTAAAAATTGGTGCTGCCCAATAGAAATAAAATGTGAGTCACTTATATAATTTAAATCTTTCCCTTTTCATCATTTAAGTTTTTTTCTTATAGCCACATTAAAATAGTAAAAGTAGAGGTGATATTAATTTTAATAACGTATTTTATTTAGCTGAATGTATCCAAAATGTTATTACTTTAACCTGTAGCCAATACAAAATTATTAACGAGGTATTTTATGGAATTTTTCAGTGCCAAGGCTTTAAAATCTGGCATGTATTTTACACTTAAAGTACATCTCAATTTAAACACACCACATTTCAAATACTCAAGAGCCATATGTGGTTAGTGCCTACAATACTGGACTATGAAGTTTTAGATTACTACTTCTCAAACTGTAGCACACATAGGAATAGTTCAGAAAGTGTTAATACACAGATTTCTGGGCTTCACCATCAAAGGTAAGTGGTGATGCCTGAGAATTTGCATTTCTAACAAGTTCCCAGTTGATGCTGATGAAGCCAGTGTACAGACCACACTTTGAATAGCATTGCATAACACACCATGCACATCTCCCAAGGAAGTGTAGAAGTTTTAATGAGGATGATGGTTTTACTATTTTACCTTTTACAAGCACTTTGTCATAGCTATTAGTGAAATTCAAATTAAAACCAAAATGAGGTATTGCCATACTCCCATCAGAGTAACCAAAAATAGTGATAATGAAATAGTGATATGAAAAATAGTGATATTATTGAATGATACTGAGGATGTGAAGAAACTGGATTACTCATACATTGCTGGTGGGAGTGTAAAATAGTTTGACACTTCTTTAAAAACAAAAAATGATTCTTGTAAGTTCTGAGATCCAGAGAGAACTATAAAGCCATGAAAAGACATGGAGGTAACTTAAATGCGTATTACTAAGTGGAAGAAGCCAAGTTGAAAGGGCTATACCGTGTGTGATTCCAACAACATGACATTCTAGAAAAGATAAAAACAGTGGAGACAGTGAAAGATCAGTGGTTGCCAGGGGCTAGCGGGAAGGAGGGATACATAATCAGAGCATAGAGGATTTTTAGGGCAGTGAAACTCTACTGTATGATACTATAATGCTGAATACATGCCATTATATATTTGCCAAAACTGATAGAATACACAACAACATCAAGTGAACCTAATGTAAATTATGGACCCTGGATGATAATGATGCATCAATGTACATTATCCATTGTAACATATGTATGACTCTGGTGGGGATGGTAACAATGAAGGAGGCTGTGAGTGAATGGAGGCAGGGTACATATGGGAACTCATTGTATTTTCTAGTCTCAATTTTTCTAAGAACCTTAAACTTCTCCTTAAGATAGAATCTACTTAAAAGGGGGAAAAGTTATAAGAAGAATAGCAGTGATCATTATGCAACAAAGTGAATGTACTTAATACCACTAAACTGTAAACTTCAAAATGGCTAAAATATTAAATGTTATTCCATGTATATTTTATCATAATAAATGTTCAAAAGAAAAATGGTTTTACCATATGATTTCATTCTTGGACATTTATCTTAGAGAAACAAAAATTTATTTCAGGCAGAAAGTCGTATACAAATATTCATGGCAGCTTTTGACTTGGCTATTCCACTGCTGGGATTATACCCTAAGAATCCTGAAACACCAATTCAAAAGAACTTATGCACCCCAATGTTCAGAGCAGCACAATTAACAATAGCCAAGTGCTGGCAGCAATTTAAGTGCACATCAGCAAATGAGTGGATCAAAACACTGTTACACTTACACAATGGAATTCTACACAGCAGAAAGAAAGAAGGAGCTCCTACCCTTTGCAACAGCATGGATGGAACTGGAGAGCATTATGCTAAGTGAAATAAGCCAGCCAGTGAAAGACAAATGCCATATGATCTCACCTATAGGTGGAATCCAATCAACAAAACAAACAAAAAAAACAACAACAAGTGAGCAAAATATAACCAGAGACATCGAAATAAAGAACAAACTGACATTAACCAGAGGGGAGTAGGGAGGCGATAACAGGGAGGGAGAAAGGGAAGTGTTGTCAAGGAGCATGTACAAAGGACACATGGACAAAGCCAAAGGGGGGTAAGATGGAGGGTGGGAGGTGGGGATGGGTGGGGTGGGGGGAAGTGGTGGGAGAAAATGGAGACAATTGTACTTGAACAATAATAAAAAGAAAAAAACCCCAAATATTCATGGCAGCTTATTTGCAATAGCCCCAAACTGGAAACAACTGAAATATTTCTCAATAGGTGAATGGTTAAAGACACTAGTATGTCTATGCCATGAAATGCTACCCTGCAATAAAAGATATAAACTATTGATACTTGAAATAATTAGGACTCTCACAGAAATTTCACTGAATGAGAAAAGCTATTGTTAAAAGCATGCAAGCCGTGTGATTCCATGTATGTAAACACTTGGGAAATAACATAATTACAGATGTGCACAATGGATTAAGGAGTTTGGGAGGGGAAAGGAGGCAGTAATGGAGGACTATAAAGGGATGAGGAACTCCTGGCCATGGTACAGTTAAGTATCTTGATTGTGGTAGTAGTTAAATGAAGCAACATATGTGAATAAATTGCACAGAGTGACAGACACATATACTCACACATAAATGAATGTCAGTGAAACTGGTGAAATGTAAGCTCTATTTGTTTTATTGATGTCAATTTCCTGGTTTTCAAATTGTATTAGAGTTGTGTAAGATGTTATTGTTGGGAGAGACTGAGAGCAGTGGGCACAGAAACTCCCTGTACATGTCTTTATACCTTTTTATGCACATGTAATTATTTCAAAATAAAAAGTTAAAAAAAATACCTTGCATACTCTATCTTATTTGATCCTTAAAATAACTACAGGAAGTGAGTAGTATGATAATTGACATTTTATAGAAAAAAAATAAGGCCGTGGGATAAACTGCTAATGAAAAATTACTGCTAAAAGCAAGCAAAGCCACACCCTCTTGAAAAATATTAATATACTTATAAAAGTATTTATAAGTACAAGTAATTTAGTGAACCCAATAGTCAGAAATATGGCTATTCTTTAATAGCAAGTTTGCAAAGTAAAAATAAAAAGCAAGCTCTCTATCTTCCCACAACTTACGATAGACTTGAAGGCTGTAGCTCCTGGTGATGGTGCTCTTTGTTTTAGAGGTCTGTATATTTATGTCAGCCTTGTAGATCCCTGCATCTTCCATCCTCAGATTGCTGATCTCCAGGTTGTAGTTCTGATGGGAAACATTTATTCGTTCATAATAATTTTCATGGGTCACAGTAACTTGGGGTGCTGCTCCTGAGCCTGGTACTACTACAAGAGCAACAGAAGTTTTGGAATTCACCCAAGCAATGTTAGTAACTTGCTGTAATTCTTGGATATATAAAGGGAAAGTAACTGGTTCACCCAGAGTCCCATTCACTGTGATGATATCTGTGTTGCTTTCAACTGCTTCCAGACCTGAGGACATAAATAGAAAATTGTAGCCACTTAGCTGTTGCATCTTTCAGAGTTCCCCATCTTCCTAGGCTTGAGTCTCCTTTAGAAGCTCTCATGAATGCAGATCATTCAGTTTCTTGAGGATGCCTTTTTTTTTTGGCATTCTACTCTAGATATATTTAATATGTTATAATGGCTAGATTTTCTAAAGGATTCTCATTCAAAACTAAATTTTCTAGTGAATTTCCATGGACTCATTTCATTTAAAACACATTTAATCTAGACTTACAAGCTCTGGGATCTACTAGGGATCTGAGAGATGAGGACTGTAAGTCTCCACGAGTTCTCAGATATTAAATGTCTTTCTTTCCCAAAATCACATTGCCAAGTGGTGGAATAGCTAGGGCAAAAGACTGGGATGGCTACTGTGGTCTTTGCACACAGTAAGTTACATTTATACCTCTATTTCTGGAAGATACAGTGCTTTAGCAACTCTGGAGTCAATACTCCCAAGTTGGTAATTTTGGGGGTTCTTTTTTTTTTAAAAAAAAGGTTTTAT
Organism: Tonatia bakeri; assembly: GCA_004024845.1. NCBI lineage: Eukaryota > Metazoa > Chordata > Mammalia > Chiroptera > Phyllostomidae > Tonatia > Tonatia bakeri. The sequence continues at coordinate 24,166 of PVIA01012323.1, forward strand.
TTATTTAGTTTTTAGAGAGGGGAAGGGAGGGAGAAAGAGAGGGAGAGAAATATTAATGTGTGGTTGCCTCTTGCATGCCCCCTACTGGAGACCTGGTTCACAACCCATGTATGTGTCTTACCCTGGGAATTGAACTGGTGACCTTTTTGATTTGCAGTCTGGCACTCAACCACTGAGCCACACCAGCCAGGGCATAAGTATATATATTCTTTTTTATTCACTACTATATCTTCAGTCTCTGGAAGAGTACCTGACACATAGTGGGTGGTTAGTAAATATTTCTGGGGTAAATTAATAAATAGATTTCATTTATGCTTTCCCTAGAATCTCTTGGAACAACTTCTGAAGTAAAGTTCATTTATTCATTCATACATTTATGAATAAATGCATATATTTATTCAAGGTCAGATTTGTTCCAGATATTATGACAGGTATTAGTTAACATAATCTATAACACAAATATTTGTTGAGCAGACTACCCTTTTAAGCATTAGAAAAGAAAAACAAGGCCAAGAGACAAACTGCTAATGGAAGATTACATAGCTAATGTAATCTTTTAAGCATTATGGAAGAGATTGGGGATACAATGGTAAATTAAAAAAATACAGTTTCTGCTCTACAGAACATAATAAAGAAAGAGATCAATGTGGATCAGATATCATAAATGATTAGATTATGGTGATTGAGAGAGAATAGTGAGGGGGACTTGATCTATTCTGGCGATCCAGGAACATTTTATAGTAAAAGCTGAAAGAAGAATGTATTTAAAAATCTAAAATGAGAAAAAGAAATGAAAGTTTTATTTTCCATCCTTTCATCATCTAATGAAGATATGCTGATATAATACAAAATTTGTAAAATGAAAGGCAATATAAGATGTTATCTTCTAATCTTCTTTCATTACTTTGTTATTCTCATTGAGCTCTATTTAGTGAGAAATAGTGTTTTTAGCCACCAGAAAATATTAAAAATATTTAATAAGCAATGGACACAGGTACTGACCCATCAATAAATGTATTGTACATAAACAATAACAAGGTTATTCTGATGAGTACTGGCTGCATGTGAGCCCTAAAGCAAAGGACATAAGTTTTTCATGTAAGTGGGTTCAGGCTGACCCTAACATTTATCCAGGTATAAAGAGAACAAGAATAGGGTCAGTCATTGAAAATACACATCATTTTGGAGTGTCAGAAAAGCAAAGGGATATTTTTAACCTGATGGTGTTAACTAAGGCTACTTTTGGCTCCCCGCCCATCAGTTCTTGAATGAGCCCAGGGGCTGTAAATATAAACCTCCTTTTCAGATCAACCAAGATTTTCCCTAAGGAGTACTATCCCAGGTAAGGCCTGATGACTTAGTTGGGGTCAGATATGTAACAAGGTCCTGAGGGGAGGAAGAGACTAAGGACCCTCATCTACAAACATTTATTAAGTGCTAACTATGTGCCAGATGTTGTATTAGGGACTCAAGGTTGAATAGGACATGGCTGCAGTCCTGGAAGACAGACGTGTGCAAAAGTGAAAAATAATGCAGTATGATGTGTGGTAAGAGCACAAGGAACCCACCATTGGGGACAGAGGAGAAACTAAGGTTTTCTTCAGTGGCAGGAGTCATAGTTTACCAAAATCTGTTCTTTTGAACATTAATTCTCCCCAGGTACATTGTTTCACTGGGCTGATGAGGTCTGGTTGAGGGGCATGTGAAGTGTCCCAGCCTGAATCCCTGAATGTCCCAGGTATGGGTATGTGACTCATGTAGTCGCACAGAGCCTTGAGCTTTGGAAAACCCTGAACTTGATGTGATGATGCTGTGTAACCTTGAAATTTTTCATAATATTTGAAAAAGGAGCCCCACATTTTCATGTGGTACTGGGTTCTGCAAATTATATAGCCGGTCCAGGTGCCAGATCTTCCAGATCTTCCATGTATGTTTAAGGATTTTTGTTTTAGAAGTCAGGCCCCTAGTACCTGATCGCCATTCTGCTCTTTATATTAATGTCAGGTGTGAGAAGATGAATGCAATGCAATGCCACACTCATAATTTGAGTGAGTTGTCTCATCAAACCCCAGGAAGTGTGTAGGCAGCCTGCTAAGGTGGAAACCTTCTTACTATTAGTGCAGTTGAGCAGCCACAAAATAGTTGAAGATGTGTGGTGTTGTTTTTAAAATTATGTCTTATCTTCCACAGCAAGTCATTCAGGAAGTGATGCTGGGTGTCAAAGAATAATGAGGCAGAGTAGGTAGCAGGCAGAAGAAGCTTGGGGAAGCCTGCTGCTATTTGTGCTGCTGGTGTTGATGGGAATTCTGGGCTTGCTGAGAAATAGTACAGGGTTTGTACAGACATAAAATAAAGATTTTGCCACCTGCAGATATTCCACCTGTGATGTGAGAGAGGCAGCTGTAATACTATAGCATGTAGTGGAAAGATAGGGAGGCTAAAGGCATGTGTGCTGGTACTTTTACTTATGAGCTGGGCAACCTTGATAAAATCTCAAAACCTTTCTGAGTCTCATTTACTTCATTTATAGAATGAAAATAATAGCTATAAAATTTGCCCTGCATAATTGGTGGTCAGCAAATCATACAATATGAGTGGAAATGCTTCATTAACCATCAAGGCAAAATACATGTTAGTTATTTTTGAGATGGTAATTTCAGTAGGAACTCAAGGAAGGAAAAGATGACTTCTAACTATAGAAGTTAGAAAAAACTTATTGAAGAAAATAGAATTTAAGGGGGACCTTGAAGAGCAAGTACAATTTTACTGTATAGAAAGGGAAAAAGCTGGGTGTTTCATGTCCTTGGATTCTAAACAAAAGTTTAGAAGCAGGAGAATGAGTAATGTAGTTTAAATGAATATAGATTGTAGTAACAGTAGAGAGAAATAAGACTGTAGATATAAAGAGATATGGTTTAGATTAGGGAGAGCTTTGAGTTTGATGTCTACACCACAAACATAGCACAGCTATTAAAGTTTTTAAGAATGAAGATAAAAATGATGTTTTAGGATCATAGTAACATAGTAACGTTGTATAGAAAAAAATAAGAAGAAAGAGAAGTGGGCTTGAGTGACCATTTCAGAGACTATTGTACCCATCTGAGCATTAACTAGGGGATGATAATGGGAATGGAAAGGAAGGGCTACATTTGCACGATAGCACAAAGAAAGGAAAGTAATAATGACATCTAATAGCATTCAATTGTCCAACAATATATTTTGAGTGTCTACTTTATGTTGGTAGAAAACCAATTCAGTTTATTTTGGAAGGAAGTCGAAAGCAGAAGACAAGTTTGTTAGAAATATTGAATTTGAGGTGGACCATTTAAGTAGAAGTTGGAAGAATGAAAAGTAAGGAGAAAGAATTGTCGTATTGTTTGGGAGGTGGCTGTGGTAGCCTCTTCTAGTTGTTTTTCCAATATTTTTCCTTTCAGAGCTTCTTTTGTAGTAACAGAATCCATAATTTGTGGCAGAGCATAGAGTCACTCTGACTATACTGCCCAGCTTTCTGCTAGCTAAGTTTGGTCATATGACTAAGTTCAGATCAGTACAATGAAAGTGGTGGTGCTGTACATGACTTCTATGTCCTGAAGAAGGGGAACTTTGCTTTCTTTATCTCTTTCTTGCTTCCTGCAGGCTGAATGCCAGGGCAAGTGGTTCTTAGACATTTTGGATCAAGAAGAGGAAGGCAAGTACAGAGAATGGTGGAGCAGGAAGATTAAAAATATATGGATTCCTCATGAATTTGTGTATTCTTCTATCAATGGAACTGCCAAATCTGGATTTTTTAAAACATGAATGTGAAATAAACTTCTTTCATCTTGTGCTATTTTTATTTTTGAGTCTCTGTCACTTGTTATCAAACTAAAATCCAAGTGGTTTAGGAATCTTTCACAGAGAGGATGAGATTGAAGGAGAGGCACCAATAGTAGGGAGTAGCTGTAGCATGGAACCCAAAAGCAGAAACAGTCTTAAAATGGGGTTGTTACTGATTTCTAAAGATTCAGAGTGTTTAATTGAAATAAAGACTGAAAATTGCCCCTAGATTTGTTCCTTGGGAGATTATCAATAGGCTTTGAGGATAAAGTACAAGTAAGATGATTCAAATGAAGGCCAATGTATAAAGGAATGAGGAAACAATAGGTGGTAAAGTAGTGAAGAAGCTTGACAATGAAGAAAGGTTATAAAGTAGAATAGTAGTGAGAAAGTAAAGTAATGTGAAAGTAAAGTGAATGAATTTAATGTGATTTTGTTATAAAATAGAAGAAATTGGTGGGGAAATGTTGGTAGGAAGGGAGAGCAGATAGAGATTTTCCTGGAGGGAGAGACTTGCTCTAGGTAAGTTGCTCTGACTCATGGGCTTTCTAAAGCTCCATGTTTCTCTCTCATAGTACTTGCCAAATTGTGTGGTAGCCATAAATCTATGTGTCTGTTTATAGGCACTGTGAATGACTCAAGTGCAGAGACCTTGTTTTCAAATCCCCTGTCCCAGCACAGTGCATGATACAAAGGCCACTAATGCTTGTCATGGACCTAAAGATACAAGGATGGTTATGCCTTCATCTGAAATGGAAATGAAAAATGAAAAGATAGGGCTATTTTGAGGTGTTATTGAGGGTGGAGTTGGAAAAACTGTCTCTTGGTATGGTGAAGGGAACACAATTTTGAGCCAGGTTCAGTCTCTGACATTTACTGAGTCTCTCATCTTATTTTACTACAAGATAGGATGTAGTTATGCCTGTCTCATGGATTGCTGTGAGCGCATGTAGAGGGCACTTAATATGTAGTAAACATTTTGGAGTAGAATGGGTAAAATAGAAGACAGTCATGCTTGATGACCATCTCTTCAGTAATGTAGGGGGTGAGACTATTGGGTAAGAGTAAAGGGGCAAGGATAAGACTAGCTAGGAAGTTAAAATATTGGGGGCACATGCTTTGAATCTTGGTATATTTGAACCTAGCTGTGTATCCTGAAAAAAAAAATTGAAATTATCTGATCCTCAGGCTTCTTACCTCTAAAATGTGGATAATTATCAATTGTAATTATGAAGATAAGGCACTTAGCACAATACTTGTCACATATAAGTGTTAGTTGCTATTACTATTTTGATGGATGTAAAATTTTTGAAAATATGCTACTGTAAGGAACATCCTGGGGAGTCTATCCAAAATTTATTAAGGGGATGAAAAGATTGCTGAGCAGCCTTGGGAATCCAGTGAAGAAGTCACCCATGTTTATAACATCTCCCAGTGAGTGTGGCTTTCTGACTGTCATATGCCACAGAAGAGAAGTGTAGGAGATAGGCAGTACATCTCAAGGAGAAGCAAAGTATAGAAAAAGTTAGAACCCTGGAGCATGGGCTTAAATGAAAAAATATGTTTACTGTGCCCCTTAGGTAGTTATTGTGAGAGGTAACCGGAAGGGAGAATGACACCAGCTTGGACAGAGAACACTATAGACAGGCTATTTATTGAAGTTGGTCTTCCCTTTCTGGAAGGAAAGCTGGGTACCTTTACTAGCCCCATAAACCCTTTCGTGTTTTTAGTGATAAGTCCTGTTTCCCTGGAAGAACCCATGTGTATGGGTGAACATTACAAATATCCAGTTCATGATAAAGTAACTGTCAAAAATCACTGGCTGGCAGAAGACCACAGAGGTTATGAGAAAAAGAAAGGTATTCAAAAATAATCAGAAACTTATTCTCTGTTAGAAATATTGATAGGGTAAGGGAACTTCAACTGGCTAGAGGGAAATTTTTTAGAGTTCATCAAGAGAAACTTACTAAAGAAGTGTGGGATGGAATCCAAAGAGATTTTGAAACAAAATATTTATGACAATGAAGAGGGCATTTAGACCTAAAACTTTATAGTTTGCCTTACATTCTATTAAAAACGAAGATGATGTACACTTGTGGGTATAGAGGACTCCCTAGTACATCATACTCTGCCATTGTTTCCTAAGTCCTATTTGTTCTGGCCACTCCCTCTTCCACTTCAGCTCCTACTTTTCTTTCCTACCCTCACTCCAACCATACTGGCTTCCTCTTTCTTCAGAAAGACCAGGCACACTTTCTGTTGCCTGAGAGATTTGGCATTTGCTGATCTCCTTTTCTATAACAACACTCTTTGTAGCACTCCATTACTGTGAAACTGCTCCAGCGTCATCTCTTCAGAGGGCTTTCCTCATCACCGTATTTAAAGCAGTAATTCCCTCCAATCACTCTCTCCTACTTTGCCTTACTTTATTTTTCTTCATAGAAGTTATCAATACAAAAGTATTGTATATGCATATCTATTGTCTTCCCTAGCCCCCACCTCCACTAGAATGTAATTACCATGAATGCAGAGTCTTTATCTGTTTTGGTCATTATTATTTCCCTAGCACTTAGTGGGTGGTTATTAAATGTTTGTTAAGAGAATGAATAATTTTTGGCTACTGACCCAACTCCCCCTTTTGCAGTAAAAAAAAAAAAAAGCAAGGTAGAAGGACTCAGAACAAGAGAAAGAATGAGAGCAAGAGGGAACTCTTGACTGGTCCCTGTGTTCTGGTGTGGAAGGTTGAGGGTATAAATTGATAAGTAAGAAGGAGCAGTTGGCTAACTATAAGTTCTTTCCACCACAATACTCTCATGCTATTTGCAAAAAAAAAATTTTTTTTTGCATAGATCCACAGGATGTGGCTTCACAGAGTGGTTAGTCCTGAACGAGGCAACAAGATATATGTTCTAGTTAAGGCTCTGTTGTTGACTAGCTAAATGACACAAATAAGTCACATACTAAGTTTCAAAATTCTAGTTGGTAAATGAAATAAAAAATATATGCTGTACCACTTGAAGAGTTAGGATTAAATTAAATTAACATGCTCTCAAATGTGTATGCCAAGGGAGAAGAATCTAGAGATGCCCAAAAGAGTCTTGCCATGAGAAGCACCTTCTGTCTACTCCCATGTGAAGCACTGTGACCTAGTAAGACAGACCCAGGCTGCCCAGAGTTTGAATCTTGGCTCTGTCAGGTACTAGCAATAAGACCTTGTGAAAGTTAGCCACTTCTCTGTGCCTCAGTTTTATCAGATTTAATATGAAGCTAATAGAAGCACTTACCTCATAGAAATGTTGTGAAAGTTAAATGAGTTAATGTTTGTAAACCTGTTAGAAAAGTGCCTGGCATATACTACGCACTTTATATATTTGTTATAGGAAATAAAGAGCACGTTGTTACAGAGATTAAAATAATACTCCCAGCCAACTCTTATGGAACAAAGAGTTATGTTGGGAAGATGTTAGAGAAGGTAAACATATAGCTGTTAATGAGAGTAGAAATGAGGAAGAGTGTAATGTTGCTTAATAGTTACTTAACCCCCCCTTCCTTTTTTTAAAAAGGATCTTTCAAGTAAGCATTTCTTGTTTTCTCTCTTTCTCTTCTTTTTTTTTTGTGGCAGTAGCTAGCCTTCCCTTCCTCTTCTTTCATCTACTACCTCCTAGATGACTGAATGATGATGGAACCACTGTAAACATTGCAGGCTTTGAAGGGCAATTTAGAGATAGTTGTACCCTGTGGCACTCAAAAGAGAGTTGGTTATAACTGGCCATACTGAGTGAAGGGAAGTAGAGGAAGGAGGAAGCAGAGGGTTGAGCGGCTAGTTTTGTGTCATTTTCCATGAGGCTGGAAAGTCCTTGGTTATGAGATTTTAAAAGAATTAAACTACCACTCCTAACAATAGTGTATTCTTCTGTATTTTAAAATTTAGATCATTTTAATTAAGATTTAGGTTAAGTTAAACTCACTTCTTCAAAACAAACACACAAACACACAACTTCTCAAAAGAGAGATAAGTTTCTGGCCAACGATTGTTTTATCCATTCCCCTCTCTTACTGTGTAATCAAAAATTGAGTATAGCAAAGAAAATATGGATACAAGCTCTAGCAACATCAGTTACCCAACTGATTGCTTATACCTCTTTCTTTTCCAGATTCCACATAGATGAATGTAGTTAACCTCAAACTTGCAGATTCACACTTCTCTGAGGTTCAGGACAAGAAAGGTTTGACCCAGGAAATACTTGAGTAGCCTGAGTGGCCAGGGATGACTTTTGTGCTTCTATTGTGAACTCACTCCACCTGCTTTGTCCAGTCACCATATTGATCTCCAGGGCTGTTTCAACCCATCAGGCTGATGTAGTGGGTCTCTACCCCCTCCTACTGGAGTCCTATGTTATCACGAGGATGCAGCTCCGAGTCTCTATTTGGAAACATGATTTTTGATATTTAGCTGATATTTAGTTTTCCCCATGAGGAATATATTTTTCCATTTCTATAACTGGGCTTCTGCCTCTGAGCCCTTCCTGAATGTTCATGGTGGCAGTCTGCTCAAATCTCTTTCTAGAACAGAATCTTTATCATCATCTAGAAGGACTTTGGACTGGTGGCAAATGGCTCTTACCAGGACTCTTCATCAGGCACAAAAAATTATCTTTAATCTCCCTGGATGATGGTTGGTGCCAAGTTATCCATGGACAGATATCCAGATAGGCCGACTCACCTCTGCTGGAATGTTCCGTAACTGTGCTTTCCATTTAACAGGATGTTGAGACTTTGTTGATATCGAACCTTTGTTTGTGTTAAGAAGCAAAGTCAAGCCAACCCAAATCATACTGATGTGAATGATACATGAAACATATCTAGATATGGTCATTTTTTTGGATACTCCGCGTTGTTGGCCTGCCTAAACTTTTGTTATTGACAAAGGCCTGTCTTTATAACCCCCACCCTCTCTATAAATGGGTGTAGAAACAGGCTCAGTCTCTCACTAAATAATCCTGTGTTACTGGGAATAAATCACCACTCTTTATTGACAAATCCCAAAATGTGAAAACCATCAATAGTAGGAACAATATTTTATTTCACTTCAGCATCAAAGTGGGTGAAATCAGTATTGCTCAGTGGTTAAGGCTAAAGACATTGGAGGTCAAATCCTACTTCCCCCACTTTTTGGCTTAATGAGTGCCAGAACTCTGTGTCTCAATGTTTTCACCTATAAACTTGAGTATTTATAGTACTCATCTAATAGGGTATTGTGAGATTTAAACAAAATAATAAATGTAGACTACTTAAAGTAAAGCCAGAAATATAGTATTATTGATGTCAGAGGGGTTTTAAAAACTTAAACAAAATGGTGTAGAGAAAAAGAAGAATTAAAATTTCATGAAAGAAAACACATAGAGAAAATGGACATGGAGCAAAATGGTGGACTTGCCTGTCTTCTCCCTTAGAGGGTGGGTGGCTAATAGGATACTTGAAAAGACAGTCAGAATCACAGGGTTTACAAGTTATTTTTAGTGAGTTGAGATTAGAACACAAGCCTGTGAGTCTTGGGTCTTAGAGAAAAAATTTCCAACATGAAAAAATCATGAGTTTACACACTTAGACTTCTCTTATTTCAGTAATTTCAAGAGAAAATGGAACTTCTAACTTCCTTTTCCATTGCTTCTCAGCTATTTCAACTGCCCTGAGTTCCAGGAAAGTGCATGAAATCAGTTGATTCATAGCCCACTACTAAACATTTGCCAGAAACAGCAGCAGGAGGGATTCAGGTATAATTTTGTACTCAGGAAATGTTTGTGGAATAACTTTTTAAAAAGTTTTTACGAGCCCTGGCTGGCATAGCTCAGTGGATTGAGCGTGGCCTGTGAACCAAAGCATCATAGGTTCGATTCCCAATCAGGGCACATGCCTGGGTTGCCGGCCATGGCCCCCAGTAACTGCACATTGATATTTCTCTCTCTCTCTCTCTCTTTCTCCCTCCCTTCTCTCTCTGAAAATAAATCTTTGAAAAAAAAAAAGACTGGATGAGACAAACGTTCAAGTAGTAGGTCTGCTATTGTAAGGAGTCAAGTGAACATGTCATAGTAAACATTGTTTTCCTTTCAGATAGCTCTTTTAGGGGAGAAAAAAACTTATTTTAGCTTATTCTGCCATTATGCTTTAAAATTTGACATAGAATGTTCCTCTGTGGTTACAGTACATGTTCACCTACCCTTCTCTCCAGGTAGGTTGTTCAAATAAAATTAGTTTGCTTTTATTAAAAAAAGTTTTTACAATAATTTATTTTTATTTTTATTTTAATGTATGTTTTTATATTAAATTTTTAAAAATAAATCATTGTGTGGACTCTGAGATCTAGTTATTTGCCAAATTAAGTCAGCCAATATTTATTTCCATAGCTTTTACTTAATAACAGTCTTTGCACATAGTCAGATATTACCTCTGTTATAAGTAACCAAGAGTACTTTTTTGGATGTGTTCTTCTTTATTAATTCAATGAATCATTCAATAATCATTTTGTAATTTTTAAACAGCAAAGAGATCCATTTAGCAAAGGCTAATGGTATGTGAAAGTAATTCCAGTTCTACTTCTGTAAAAACAAGCCCCAGTCCTTGATTTCATGGGTTCCTGACAAAATATCTCACCCTTGTTTTCTCCAGAACTCCAAACACTACACCTGAGCTCACAACTCCCACCACCTTTTCTTCTATCTATGCTTGGATCATCTCAAACAGAGAAGTCTTGCCAAGGATCTCTGTACAATAAAGCCCTGGCTCATGTTATACACAAATTACTCTTTTGATTCTCAAAACAATTCTCTTCTACTAAGTATCAACCACTGGAAGAGAATTGTTTTTAGAATCAAAATGGTAATTCATGTATAATATCTGCCCATCAGTAAATGAATGGATCAAAAAACTATGGTACATTTATACAATGGAATTCTATGCAGCAGAGAGAAAGGAGCTCCTACCCTTTGCAACAGCATGGATGGAACTTGAAAGCATTATGCTAAGCAAAATAAGCCAGGTGGTAAAAGACAAATACCATATGATCTCACCTTTAACAGGAACCTAAACAACAAAACAAACAAACAAGCAAAATATAACCAAAGACATAGAAATAGAGAACAAGATGACAGTGACCAGAGGGGAGAGGGGAGGGAATTTCAGGGGAAAAGGGGAAGGGTTTACAGGAACAAGTATAAAGGACACATGGACAAAAACTCAGGGGGGGTGGAAATGGGAGGGAGGTGGGGAGGTCTGGTGGGGTGGGCTGGGATGGGAGTAAAAGACAGAAAACTGTACATGAACAATTGAAATAAAAGTTTTAAAAAAGTTTCCCTATTTTGAAGTCAAAATAAGAGGTTGAGTTTATACAACTTCCCCAAAGTCACAAAACTAATGGATGAATGATTCATTACTAGCTGATCTGACAATTTGATTTCAGGTTCATGAGATGAGGCAAGTGTATCATACAACTGCCTCTTATCTTACCATGTGTTAACCCTTTGAAGAGCATCAAGGATTTAAAAACTTAATGAGTGAGAATATCAGAAAGAATGTGGAGCAGAAAGAGCTATAGCCTTGGGATTAGCAGAAACAAAGTCTATTTTCACCACTACCAGTTCTAGGTTGTGAAACTTTAGGTGAATTGTTTAAGCTGAATCTTAACTTATACATTTTTGCATAATAATATCTATTTTTCTTATTTCAATGGTTTTAGTAGAATTACATGAGAATTGTAGAATGCTTTGCAAATTAAGTGATATACCACGTGCCACTTTTCTCTATGAGATTAGGGACATAGCTAGATTTCTGCTTAGTTTCTCTCCAACTCTTTCCTGCATTTACTTGCATTTTATACCTGCCATTCAAGGGTGAGTATCATAGGCTTCAAATACTTGACTTGCTTAGTGGTTGCAATCTCTATGAAGCTCAAATTGAAAAAGCCACAATTTTAAATGGTCAAAGACACTAAAGATACCATAGTGCATTTATTCTACCTTTCTAAGGAAATCTAGGCCACTAAATTCTCTATAATCTAACTCACGTCAGGAATTTGATACTACAGTTTTAGATCTGGTAAGAGATATATAAATAGACTTAAAGTGATAAAAAGGGTCAGTTTTGATATAAACAAGGCAATTGTTTGGATTTAATTAAATAATATATGCAATACCAAAACCCACCTAGAGCTGTGTTAATGTTATATCGTTTTTTGGGGTGCAAAAGCAATATTCATTTCTCCTTTATAGTTTACTGTTAAGCATAAGTAAGAAGAACAGAGTTTTTACTTCAATTTCATTTTTTAATGTAACATATTTGTAAAATAGAAATAACTTCTTACCATTTAATTTAGAGATTTTTTGAAAGATAGAAGCAGAAATAATAGCTCTGAATGTGCTTTGAAAACAAAGGTAGTATCTAGAGATAAAGTTTTTATAATGATAATTATAGTTATGCACCACTCCAATTTGATAGAGGAATGAAATAAAATTGGAAAGGGCATATCTCTGTCAAAAACTAGATCACACATTATACTTTCAAAAAATTGCTTTTAAGTTATTCAAGATTTTGGATTATTTATTCTTTTTCTGGGCAGGTCTACCAATTACTGGCTCTCCTGAGCAGAAGGGTTTTTCTCAAGCTCTTTGGAGACTGGACACAGGCAAAAGTTAGAAATTCAATTTTTAAAACTGAAAAACATTTAGGTTTGGACCTGAAGTCTCTCCTCAGCCAGTTGGATTCCTTTTGAGACCCAGGGTGTTTGTGTTAAAAGAGATCAAAAGGGCATTTCAATGTCTTTCTCAAGGGCAACTTCAAAAAGTTTAATAGAAAACTGGGAGAGGATTAGCAAAGGTCAAAACTCACAGGTTTGCAGGCAAAGGAGAAAGATCCATAAGTAATGCGGAGCCATCTTCTTCCAGTGCATAAACGACTGTGTCAAGAATGGCACTCTCCTAGCAGTCAGTTGCACTTGAAAATTCTTGCCTTTTATAGCTGCGTTTAAAAAAGGAAGTGTGAGATAAGTGATTTAGGAAACAGTGGTCTATGTAGTCTAGGTATTATGATGATATTTTTCCTTATTATGGAATGTAAAATGCTTACCATTAATTAATTAGTTAATTAATTAATATTTATTGAATGCCTACTATGTGTCAGGGACCATTCGGGTCACTGGCAGTATAAAAGCCAACAAAACAAATGATCTCCCCTTTTTGGGAAGAACAACAATTAAACAGTCAATTTCAAGATAGTGTAATAAATGTTTCAATAGAGAAAATGTGGAGAACGGGAATGGTGTCTAAACCAGGCTAGGAGAGTGTGGGGAAGGCTTTTTGAAGGAACTGACGACCAAGCTGAGAAAGATATGAAGAATAAGTTAGCATTATTAGGAAAAAGGTGGTGGGGATAGAGAATACAAAGAATGTGTTGACGTGATAGGAATTTAATAAATGGTAGCAACTAATATTATATAATTATATTATGCTATATAATAAATAAAATGAAAATAATAAAATATATCATAGAATTATTTTATATAATAATGACATATGTTTCTGTTACACGAAATTGTGTAAAATAAAATTATGTATATGTAAATTATATATACATAATTATGTTATATAAATTACACATATAATATAATTAATATAATTACATTATGATTGAGATCAGTGAAACACAGGACTGTTCTCTAGTAGAGGCCCTCTACTTGCCTGTTAGAAGATAACAGGGAATTTGTATGTATGTAGGGTGTCAGAGGTGGTAATAAGTATAACTATTTGAGCCCAAAAGCCAAGCAACATTTTCTATTGTTATTATTACAGATGTCCCCTATCGTTCCCTCCTTTGCCCTCCTCTGCTCAGCCCAAACCCCTGCTTCCACAGTCAATCACCACACTGTTATTTATGCCATGGGTCATTCATAAATGTTCTTTTTCTAATCCTTCCCCCTTCTTTCCACCATTCCTCCTCTCCCTACTCAGCCCTGGTAGCTGTCAGTCTGCTTCACGTTCCTATGTCTCTGGTTCTATTTTCCTCATTAGTTTATTTTGTTCATTATGTTCCCCTTATAAGTGAGATTGTATGGTATTTGTCTCTAGTTCCAACCATGCTGTAGCAAAAGGTAGGAATTCCTTCTTTATTTCTGTTCTGTAGTATTCCATTGTGTAAATGTACCACAGTTTTTTAATCCACTCATCTACTGATGGGCACTTAGGCTGTTTTTAGCACTGGGCTATTGTAAATACAGCTGCTAGGAACATAGGGGTGCATAAGTTCTTTTAAATTTGTGTTTTGGGATTCTTTTTTTTTTTTATTTTAATGATTGTTTAAGTACATTTTTCTCCCCTTTACTCCCAATCAAGCCCACCCACCCCCCTCCCATCTTCCCTCCCATTACCACCCTCCCCCTAGTTTTATCCATGTGTCTTTTAACTTTGTTCCTGCAAACCCTTCCCCTTTTCCCCTGAAATTCCCTCTTCTCTCTCCTCTGGCCACTT
>PVIA01012324.1:0-38642 GCA_004024845.1 Tonatia bakeri
GCATGGCAAAGGCACAAAATCCCCCCCTAAGCCACATACTGGTAGGTGGCTCAGTGGTTGAGTGCCAGCTTGTAAACCAAAGTGTCGCCAGTTCAATTCCCAGTCAGGGCACACGCCTGGGTTGCAGGCCAGGTCCCCAGTAGGGGGTGTGCGAGAGGCAACCACACACTGATGTTTCTCTCCTGCTCTTTCTCCTTCCCTTCCCCATCTCTCTAAAAATGAATAAAGTCTTTTTAAAAATATCTACAGGTTATCAAGAATCTACCATTTCTTGTCACTGTTAGGCCTGTTACAAACATCTGACACTTACCCTGGGAGGTAAGCCTTAGCCAAATGAAGTTCAGAGGGGTTAAGTGACTTGTCTAAGGTCACCCTGTGACAGAATGTGGGACCAGCCTGGCTGACCCTGAGTCCAAGGCCAGGCATTCTGCTGTGTGCCCGGAGGCCACACTTGGGAGTAGGGAGACAGCACTAGTTTTTGAAAGACCCGTGGACCAGGTCCCTGGATTTGAGAGCACAGGGCTGAGGGAAACTGGCCCCGGGGAAGCGTGGCTGCAGACACAGAGGGTGCTGGCTGAAGGAAGGAGACCGAGCTGCAGAGGGAGGGGGTGGGTGAGGGGCCAGGGGCCAGCCCTCAGGTGCAGAGAGGGGCCTCTCCCGGGATGCCGGTGGTGCCGGAGCCTGTGCAGAGGGGACAGGAGGGAGAGGCTCAGGGCCAGTGTGGCTGCAGGGAAAGCCCCAGGGTCACAGTCGGACAGACAGGTTAAAACTCCATCTGACAATCTCCAGGGTGTGTAGACGGTGACGTCCTTTCCCCCGGCTGAGCCACAGCCCACGCCCCACCCCGGTTAGGACACCAGGGCTACTCTGATCATTTTTACAGATGGACCAGGAACACCTGTTCGCAGCATCAGTTGCAGCCCCGGTGTTAGACCTTCTCTCTCTGGAAGGGCTGGGACACAGAACGCCCATCTGCTTTCTCGGGGGTTTGAAGTGTGACCCAGAGTGGCCCCGGCTGTTTTGGTGCCACCAGCACAAGCCAGACTCTGCCTTGATTGCTTTGCAGGGAGGAACGGGGACATGGTTCTGGCTCACTGACTAGAGGGAGCAAGGCGGTTTCCACCAGGCTGGCTTTCGAGAGTGAGGTCTCGAGTACAGGAACCGCTGGGGGCAAGGCCCTCTTGGAGCACTGCAACCTTTAGGGCGCACAGGTACTGGGAGGGGGTGCGAAAGAAGGTGACATGTCTCCTGGCTGCCTGCAGGCCTCACACTCTCCGAGGTCGCCCCACCTTGGAGCAAAGCGTGAAAGCAGCACCCACCCCTGCTGGACTGACCGCTGCCTCGTTCCTGCCCGGCAAGCAGCCGGCTCACCAGGGCACAGCGTCCAAGGGCTGAGAGCCCACAACTCCAGGCCACACGGAGCCGACGCAGCAGCAGGCCTGGGCATTTCTTGCTCTTCAGGAGGCGCAAGGGCTCTTGTAACTTGCAGTTGATACTGCCAGCAATCTTGACCCAGTGCCCTCGCTGCACAGTGCAGGGCTGGGGGGTCGGACGCTGGGGCGCACAGCGTGGACCAGGAACCATGCACCGGGGGGCCTCGAGCTCCCTGAGCCCCCGCAGCCCGCCTGGGAATCAGGAAGGATGTTCCTGCGGCCCGGGTGCCCGTGAACGAAGGTGCGTTCTCTTGCGCCTGGCGCTCGTCAGATGCTCGGCAAACACCGGCGCAGACGAGCCCTGGAATCATGGCGTTACGAGCGTGGTCACCGTGCCACGCGGAGGGAATGGGCTAGGATGAAGTGCGAGGACTCCCGGGGCGGACGGAGAAGCACGGGGTGCAGAGCTCATGCAGAGCGGCCTTAACGGCGTCTCTTCCAGACAGATGGCCGTCCTGTCCCCGGAACGAGTCACTCGGCGCGCAGGGGCCTCCGCATCGGAGCCGCATTTCAATGAGAAGGATTTTTAACTTCGCTGTCATATGGCTCAGGGGTGTTGGTGATAATTTCATTCATCCCACAAATATTTTTACTGCCTACCATGTGCAAAGTCTTCAAAATAAGTAGCTGCCACACTGAGGCTGGAGTGGCACACAGCAAGCACGTCTTGCTCGCTGACTGGAATTATTCAGGGTGCATCGGCAAGAAGGTGGTTTCCCCTGGTGCTTCCCGTATTCTCCCTGTGCCCTTGCTCCCCGAGTGGCCTTCATTGTTTCTTAGGGTCTTCCGTGCTCCTGGCGTTGGCCTGAACTTAGCTGCCCTAGCTCACCCTGCCTTTGCTTTCCTCAACGCCCCAGGGAGCTGTGAGCAACCGAAAGGGGCGACCACAGTCCACGTTATGTGGATGATAATAATCCCACTGAAGTCTCCCCCATTCCGGAAATATCACAGCAGAAAGAGGGACCGCTTGGGGACTTAGCACCCTGGCCCCAGGAGCTGAACCCAGTCAGATTCCAGACGCTGCAACAGGAGAATGAAGTACATCCAGATATTTCTGCTTCCTGCTCTCACATTTTTGCCACAAGGCGGAAGGAAGGAAAGAAGGAAGGAATTTGCAGGAAGAACAACGGGCCAGAGTTGACTGGGCTTCGGAACTATGTACACGAGCGAGACAGCCTGTGCCGGCGCTTCAGCAGGGAGAGGGCTGTGTGTTGGGAGGTGGAGGGTGCCCGGTTCTCCTCCCTCCAAACGGAGATTTTTGTCGTGTTAGGATGCGGCATTTTCTGGACACTCAGTATGACGAGTTCACAAGGCGTGCCACGGTCAGACACACCGATGTCCAGGGACACAGACTACAGGGCCTGGGGGAGCCCGGCTCTCACACAGAAGGACACAGCGCAGTGGTTCCCAGGGGGTCCAGGGCGAGGGGCATGTGTGGCATCCTGAAGGGAGCAGGTCGCCAAGGCGGGCCCTTGGACAGGGTGACGTGGGAGTTTAGGGAGGGGGACCAGCGGTGGGAGGAGGGCTGGCTTCCCACTGAAGAAGGGGCCATGTTGCTGCTTTGCCACATCACACATCCGGGCGGCACCTTCTGCTCCCCCAAGCTGCCAGCGACCCCTGCCCCGCACTGGGGACAGGCACCCTGTTTCAGGGTTTGTTTTATGTTGACTCTCGCCCATTATTCCCTCCGCGAGGACTCAGGTGCGTACTCACGAGGGGTGACTGGACAGAGGTCACGAAAGGCTCTCTGCGAAGGCTTGGATGGGGTTAGGGGCGAACACCCTGGGGCCAGCCATGGAGAGAAAACCACTGCAACGCCACCCCAGGCCCAAAGAGGCAGGTGAGGGGCCGGGCAAGACGGGCCAGCCAACAGAAGCCACAGCCTCATGAAGAGAAACCCAGCCACTTCCTTCCGGCCCCGCAGGCAAGGAGCAGGGGGATTACTATTTAGACCCCACCCTCTCCTCCTTAAACGTTCCGCTGGTGCCTCCAACTGGGGGGTGGGGGTTCGAGATGCAGCACAAAGCTCCCAGGGGAGCAGCGCAGGGGAGTGAAGTGGAGACAGTCGGAGCGTCACCTTGGAAACGGTGCCTCTTGGGGGTCTTGTTTATTCTTTGTTCTGTGTTTTGAGCACCAGGCTCTGCTCGGGCGCTCCCTACGTGTGGTGTCACTTACCCTTCATGACAGACGAAGAGCGAAGCGTGTGCCTGTGTGGGCACGCACGCGCAGTGCAGAAATGCCGCAGCCCCCAGCGGGGCTTCTGCGCAGGTGAAGTGGTCCCACCAGCAGTCCCCACTGACGTCCTGGGAGGTGTGGATACTGAGGCTCTGTTGACGAGCTGGGACAGAGAACAGAAGCGATTCGCCTGCAGGCCGTCCTGCAGCCTCTGCTGCGTGCGGTCCTCGGTTCTGCTCTGTCCCCGCCTGCGTGGGCAACATGGGAGCAGGGGGCCGGTGGCGCCAGGGAAGCGGGACTGCAGTGCAAAGCCCTCCACCCAGTGCGGAGCCAGCAGCACCCCAGGGCCTGGACCAGCAGCTGGGGAGGTGGCCCAAGGCTCCTGGTCTGTCCTGTATTGGGGAAAGGGGGCACTGTCAAGAACACCCTCAGGAGATGAACTTGCACCTCAGTCTACACTTCTAGACTTTGGATGCAGGAAACACAGATTCTAGGGCCCCGTCTCCCAGAATCCACTTCAGCGGGGCCCCGGGAGTCCGCCTTTAGCACATCCCTCCACAAGGGCGAGGCAGGTGGTGGGCGGGCCTCGCTTTGAGAAATACTGGTTTGCAGAGACAACAGGCTTCTGGGTGACCGAGCCCAGCGCCTGAAGCCCACGGAGGGGCTGCACAAGGCCAAGAGGAAGGGCAGGGGCGTTGCTGCGGGGGATGGGAGGGTGGGAACATGAGCTTGGTGAAAGGGCAGCCAGGTGTGATGGGGGCACCGCAAGGGAGAGCCAGCTCTGGGGGAGCAGCCGGCAGAACCCCAGCAAACACCTTCTCCACTAGATGGGCAACTCGCTGCCAAGGAGGCCCCTTCTCCAGCTAAAACCCAGCCCCTGCTGCCTTCAGGACCGCCAGAGGGCAGGGGTCGGTCAGAGTGTGAACTGGATCTTCCCGTGGCCCCTCGGACTGGCCACCTTGCTTCCCTACAGGACGCGTTCACTGTGTCTCCCAAAGCCCGGCCCTCCAGGGCCTGGGAGACCCCGCCCCTCGCTGGGACGGACACCCAGAGCAATGCGGGCGCGTCCACAGCCGTGATTTGAACCTGGGAGACATGGGCTCGTGTGCAGACCCCGACCCCAGCATGTCTGTGACTTTGGCCACGTTCCGCCTCCCAAAAGCTCCACCTCCCCGTCAGCGGAGCGGAACGCTGAAGCCAGCTTCACACCTGCATCAACGCAGAGAGGACCCGAACCACCTTGGAGCCCTGCCAATGGGGGACGACCGCTCACTGGGGACCTGCCATCTGCCACCTGCTAGGGCGTGTGGCTTCTCCACACAGGGGTGACAAACCTTCATAAAGCTAATTTTAATTTCGAATGCTGGCCTGGAATGAAGTCCCGCAGTGCTTTCTGACTGAACTGTTCTCTTCCTGCCTCCGCTGCGTCCAGATCTTCCCGATGGGGCACTCCTTCAGCGCGCTCCCTCGCTGGTCCCCAGCTCCCGCCTATGATGCCCGTTCTCATTTCTGTTCTTCACTTACAAGCACATGAGGTGCAACTAGGGCAAGGTTTCCAGCAGCCTGCACACCCCCACCCCCGGGCCCCGTTCGGCCTCCCAGACCCCAGGGCACGAGACGGGCATGCAGACGTGACCGTCCCCCCGCTGCCCGGGCTTCGCTCCGCAGCACCGCCCTGGCAGCATGGCCCAGGACCTCCTCCCCTAAAGTTGGGTCTGACTCACAACTACCAACAGCTGAACCTAAAGAACAAAAACAAACTAAGCAAACACCTAGAACAGGAACAGAATCCCAGAAATGGAGATCACATGGAGGGTTATCGGCGGGTAGAAGGAGGGGGAGAATGGGGGATGAAGGTACAGAGAATAAGGAGCATAAATGGTAGGTGCAAAATGGATAGGGGGAGGGTAAGAATAGTACAGGAAATGCAGAAGCCAAAGAACTTACCTGCACAACCCATGGACATGAACTAAGGGGAGGGGAGGAATGCTGGAGGGAGGGGGTGCAGGGTGGAGGGAATAAAGGGAAGAAAAAATGGCCCAACTGTAATAGCATAAGCAATAAAATATACTAAAAAATATAGTGAAATGGTTGTCCTAGAACTGTCGGAAGATTCAGCGGTCTATCGCACGGAAAGCACGCAGTAGGGTATCCAGCACACAGTAGGTGCACTTACTCGGCCTCTCCCAATCTTCTCCCCTTAACCTGGGCTCTCGCTCCTCCTCCTGCTGCCTCTATATGGTTGGTGGCTCCGGTGCTAAACCCCAGTGGCACGAAGGTGGGTCCCACCGGAGGGCTCAGGAGCGAAGGGTGGCGGGCCTGAGGAAGAGGAGGATGGCCCGGGAGTGCGGGCTATTCGAGGCCTTCCTCGGCCGAACCGCAGAGCTGGGAAATATGCTGGCTGGACAGAGAACGCGGATGATTCAGCAGACCTTTCCAGGAAGGGCCTGACAGCTGGTACAGACAGAGCTGCAGCCACGTCCGGGCTGCACCCAGGAGTGAGATGTCCATCAGCCTGTGAAGGGACAGTGGCATGTGGGAGGTCCATGCAGCGCGACACTGTTTGTTGGTAGAAAGGAATGAAGAGCAGCCACACGCTACAACCTGGACGAGCCTTGGGAACACCGTGCTGAGCTCCAGACAGGCCCCAAAGACCACACACACACTGAATGATTCCATTGATATAACATTTGTCAACTTAGACAAATCCGCAGAGACAGAAAATGGGTTAGTGGTCCCCGGGGTGGGAGGGCTGGGGAGAGATGGAGAGGGATGGCTCGTGGGTGCAGGATTTCTCGCTGAGCGATAAAAACGCCCTAGAATGGACTGCGGTGATGGCGGTACCACTCTGAGGGTACTAAAAGCCACCGAGTTATACACCTGAAACGGTGAATTGTGTCGTATGCCAATTACGTCTCAGTAAAGCTGTTAACAGGAGGAGGAGGGGGAAGAAAAACAAAGATTCGGGCAGGCTTTGGGAAGCTCAGCGGCAGAGTCTCCCCCAAACATCTCCCGTCCTTCCCCACGAGGATGTGAGAGAGGCCCCGCCCCCCCCCCCCCGACTCCTATGTGGGCTCCCGAGTAACCAGGGGGACTTGGCGTCAGACGGGCTGTGGTAGCACTGAACTACTCCCCACTGAGTGACTCCTGGACTTCCAAGAGTTTCCCAAGAAACCTTCTGTGTGGTGGGTCTCACTTCAGCGGGCATCACAGCATCTGGGGGGCTCCTTAAAACACAGATGGCCGGGCCCCTCCTCAGAGAGCTGGAATCAGCAGGTCAGGTGGGCCCCGAGAACCTGCATGTCCAGCAAGCCCCCAGGAGAGGCTGATGCTTCAGGTCCTGTCACCAGGCTCTGAAAACTGCTCATCTACTTGGTCCTTGAAGGACCCCAGGGTCTACGGCGCAGAGCTGCAAAAGAGCAGCAGAAACCCCCTGTGCAAATCAGCGGCGTGTGATGATGCCCATCACCTTATAAACAGGTTACAGGCAATCCTTCCTAAACGTTGGTTTGTAATTAGTGTCTGCGGTTTCAAGGACATGACGCAAGGAATCCCAGAGTACAAACCAGAACACCCGGGGTTCTTAACCTTCCAGCTCTAAGAACTTGAGCCCCCAAAGTCCCTGACCTCTGTTTCCTCATCTGTGAACAGTGCACCCCAAGAAGGCCTCGCTGGGGTGGAAGATAATGGGGCGACCTAGCTGAAAACGCACAGTAACTCGTGGCTGCATAAACTCCCGCCATCAGTGTCGGCTCCGGGCGGCCGGGCTCTGTGAGGCCTCAGCTCCCTGCTGCGGCCTCAGTGGTTTCTGGAACCCCTGAGACACTGCATGGCTGAGCATGCTCTCAGCCCAAAGTCACAGGAGCCCACCCCCAAACTGGCGTAAACGATAAGGATGCAAACTGCTGCACATTTCAGGGCGTCCGGCCACGGGAGCATGCAGCCGTAAGACAGAGGTCTGCAGAGAGCTGGGAGCGGACCAGGCCTGGGAACTGTTGGGAAGTGAAGGCACTGTAAAGACAGTGACCAGGACAATTTGCATGGACTCTCGGAGCTCCTCAAGGGTTAGATTACTCCTGAACCCTGGCCAGGCTGCAGAATGCCACTCATGAGCATCAGGGGGATGAACTTAGAGACCTCCAGGGCAGCGGCTCTCGACCTGGGCTGCCTGGGAGGACCCTGCCGGGTGGCGCTCAGGGTGCCGTGTCTGGGCCCTGCTCGAAAGCTTCCCGTCCGATGGGCCTGCGATGAGGCTCAGACACTGGTGTTCTGCAAGAGCTCCCAAGGCATTCCTGGGTGCCAGCAGGGTTGAGGAGGACTGTTCCAACATACAGCAATTCACAGCGGTCGGTCACCTTAACTTGGAGGACTCTGGACGCCTGGAACTTATATGTAATGGATGTCGAACATTTCTCAATAAAACTGAAAACATCATGTGAAGTTTAAGTACTGAAAAAGGCACATACCGTACATGGATCTTTATAAAAGCTCATCTACTGTAGAATTACCAGAAACTGATAAAAACCCAAATGTCTCTCAGCTGGTGAAGGCACCGACGCCTGCAGCACAGCTACAGCCACCCCAGCCGACACTCGCAACACCGACAGGAAACAGAGAACCGACAGCAGCGATGGGGTGAGGCTCGAAGGCACCGTTCTGGTGAGAGGACTCAGACACAGAAGACCAGAAGACGGCGTAGTGTGCAGAACCACTTCCTTGACGTTCTGGGAAAGACCAAACTGTAGTGACAGGAAGTAGCTGAAGAGTTACCCGGGGGCTGGTGTAACCCGGGGGCAACGGGACCACCGAGGGGCATGAGGAGCCTTGAGGGGAGGTTCATGGGACTGTTCTCTGTCTTAACTCTGGTGCTGGTTAAATGGCTGTATGCTACACATTTAAAGGGATGGGCTTTATCCTCTGTAGATCCTACCTCGGTAATAAAAAATAAAAAAGCTCAGCGTGAAGGGGCAAACAGAGACAAAAGGTAAAAAGTGGCTCCGTTCAGGTGAAAGTCACTGTGTGTTTGAGAGCAGGACGCAGTTCCCAGGGCAGTGGGGTCCGGCTCCGGCAGCCTGGGGGGAGGCCGTGCGGGCAGACGATGCTCAGCGGGCCTCTCACGACTCCTGGTGTCCCCCACCCCCCTGCCCCATCAGAGGCCTGGGAGCTGGGAGTGAGCAGGGCAGCACCGGCGCCCCGGACACCACGCAGGCGCCCAGGTTGAAGATGGTGGGCTGAGAACTTCAAAGAGACCCACCCGGCTTCCAGCCTTGCCCAGATCGCCGCGGCTCTGTCCCTTCCTCCTATCATCGTGGCGTTTGAAACGGCTCTGGATGTTTGTGTGGTCCCGGAAGGCGAGTTGGAAGAACAGACACCGGGTTTGCTGGAGGCGGGTGGGGTGGGGCAGAGCCAGGCTCCTCTTCCGGGGGACCGTCTCTAAGCAGCGTGAAGCCGCTCGGTTTTACGATCTACCTGCAAAGCTGTCCTTCCTCCAAGGAGTCTCTTGCGTCTGTGTGTCCCTGACGTCTTCCTGGAATTCCACCTTAAGACGAGCTGGACGCACTCACGGCCAGGGTCTCCGCGCAGAGAGCTTTGCTCACACGATGACACGCTGCAGCTGGAGCCTGCACACCCACATCTGGAAGCCACATGTCGGCCGCCGCCGTATAAAACGGCCCGGCCAGCAGGCCTCGGGTGACACTTCTTGCCAGAAGCCCAGGCAGCATGACCCTTGCTCCTCTGTGGGTGTTTCTGCCGCTGGTCGCCGTGGCCTGGGGCCAGTACGGCGACTACGGCCACCCGTACCAACAGTACCAGGACTATGGCGACGACGGGTGGGTGAACCTGAACCGGCAGGGCTTCAGCTTCCAGTGCCCGCAGGGGCAGGTGGTGGTGGCCGTGAGGAGCATCTTCAGCAAGAAGGAAGGCTCGGACCGCCAGTGGAACTACGCGTGCATGCCCACGCCCCAGAGGCTGGGGCAGCCCACCGAGTGCTGGTGGGAGGAGATCAACAGGGCCGGCATGCAGTGGTAAGGGGCACGGGCGGGGGCGCCACTGCACTTGGGTAAGGGGGCGCCACTGTACTCGGCCTGGGGCGGCCACTGAACATACCTACCCCTTGGGGCTGCCTGACCCTCAGGGAACAGCGCCCATGAACACCTGGGCCAGTCCTACTGGGAACTGGACCGCTGGGGCTCTGGGTGGGGCAGGCCAGCTCCAGTTTCAGGACCAAACCCCAGGGCGGAGGGGTGTCCGAGGCAGGTGGGCTCCTCTGCGGTCCTGCACCTCCCAGAAGCAGCCCAGCCCTCCGTGCAGTCCAGGGACCAGTGAGGGTCTGAGAAATGTTCACCAGCCCGCAAAGGGTAGGCACAGAGATTGCAAATATTTGAGAAACGTACAGCAATTGAACATGGTTGTGGCATCCAAATGACACTGTAGTTCTGGATCCGTTTATTTTTACTGTTTCACAAAGGCTTTGGCTTTGGGGGAAAGAGACAGCCGGACCCTCGGCTCAGACAGTCGGAGAAACGCTGGTTGGAGCAGTGAGTCGGGGGGAGAAGGCGAGGCAAGGGGAGGTGCAGTGAAATAGCCCCCTGCTGCCCCGTTCGCGTGCTCTCTCATCACTGGCATGGGGCGCCCTCCCGCTGTCCTGGAAGACGGCGCACCAGAGGCTCCCAGGGAGACATGCTGGTCTCACCTGTCGGGGCTCAGCCACAGCCAACGGCACGGATGTAGCCCCAGCCTGCGCTCCCCTGCGGGGTGGAACTGCCCAGCCCCAGACGTGGTCAGGAGCCCATCCCCGTAGCAACTGACCGTCAGGCGGGATATTCATGGCAGCCTGGACGGAGGCAGGACCACCTGGATAGAGACAGGTGGGGGTGGGGGCGGACCCCACCCAGGGAGGCAGAAGCCCGGCTGACATGCTCATGTGATGTCATGGATTTGGGGGTGGTCAAGCATGGGACCTGGGGGTCACACCAGCAGCAGACAGAACAGTCAGGTGCCACCCAGGGGAAAGACGCTGATGGGTGGAGGGGCCAGGCAGGGGAGGGGACCTCTGCGTCATAGAAACAGCGGCCACTCACTGAGCGCTCGCCCTGAGTGGGTACCACGGCGAGTGCTCTGCGTGGGTTATCTCACTTCGTGCTCAGCCCAGATCTGTGGGCCACTTCCAGGTTAGACAGATGGCGGTCCAGAGCTCAGGGGTCCCCCAGCTGGGAAGTGGGGGAGAGCCAGGATCTGGGCCCAGAGAGTCTCAACTCCAAAGCATCGGGACTTCACCACAGCTCGGGGCTGCCGAGGGCCCACTGCCTCCACCCTCTGTGGGCTCCGCCAGCAGAGCTCAGGCCGCAGGACAAGGTCAGTGCCGCAGAGCTGGACTCAAAGCCCCAGGACTGGACTCAGGGAGGCGCTCATCCTGAGGAGGGTCGGGGTCTGCGGGGTCACACCCAAGCCTCAGTCTGGAGGGCTGGGGACCAGCTTCGGTGCCATGACTGGGGAGGGGCTCAGTCAGCCTGTGGAAGGGTGGGGAGACAGCCCCACGGGCAGTACGGGGGGAGGGCCTTTACTGGGCCGGCCTCGTCCACTCCCACTGGCCCTGGTGAGCAGGCTTTATTACCCAACCCCTTGCTGACGGCTGTCTGATCAGAGACCAGCCTGGCCTCAGGGACGGCCAGTCTCCAGCCACTCCCCGAAGCGGGGCCCACAGCCTGGCGTGGAGCCCAGGCATGACCTAGTTAAACTGCCTCTCCTGCCCCCCCTCACCTAGGGGGTCTTGTATGGGTGGGGCCCTTTTCCAAAGACCCTTTTTGGAGCCACAGTCAAGGCATGTTCAGAGAAGTTTCCTCAACCCCAAAGAGCCCTGGGCTCTGAGTCGGGAGACCCAGACTAGGATCTTGGTCCATGTGGCCTTGGACCTGGGGTTCAGGCCCCTCGGCTCCCGGCTCACTTGGAAAACGAGCAGCCAGACGGGAGCGGTCTCAGGGGACACGCCTCCTGCGCTCTGTGCTCCGCTTGGCCCCGGACGTGCACTTGGACTTCTCCCGCACCCTGCGGCCCTTCCTGCTCAGCTCTCTGTTTAGAGAAGGCACAGGATGTTTCCTTTCAAACCCGACAGCTTGTGACGGGTGTGTCGTTAACTCCCAAACAACTCGAAGGAAAGCAGCGGAGACGGGTGCCAGTGACGTCGTTTTGTTTGGCCGGGGGAGACGCTGGCGCACGAGATCTCTCTGCCCCCCTCTGCTTCCACACCTTAGAGTCTGCAGAGCGCGAGGGTCCCCTCCCCCTTCTTCCCCGGACTGCGTCCTCCCCCCCGCTAATTGCAGAGTACGAAATGCACAGCCACGAAAAGGAGCCTCTTCACAGTAGCACCCGGCTGCCCCGGGGCCCATATCAGAGGCTTTTTTTTTTAAGGTAATTATTGCTTTGAGTTTAGACTCCAGTCCCAGTGAGAAGTCTGGGAGGAAAGAAATTGCTCGTTGGCTGGGAAACAATTATCTCTTCCCGTCCCGGCTCGTAATCCGTTCTGCGGGAAGAGTGGATGGTTTTGTGAGATGTGGCCGCCTTGTAAAACCAAACTAGCCTGTAGGTTTCTGTTAAGAAGTGGGGGAGGAGTCTTGGAATTCAGCAAGAAGAAGCCCAGTGCAATTCCAGGGCCAAGCAGAGCACAGAGCATGGGAGGCTGGGGGTGGGGGTGGGGGGGCTTCTGGGATCACACGGTCCGACTGATCATTTTCCAAGATCTGACAGCAGAACGTGGGGTCTGCCACAGGCCCTTGCTCGGCAGAGCAGTCTCTTAAAGGTGTTCCCATCACGGCGGGGGCCGGGGCATGGGTGTCTGCCAATAGCTGCCGGGGGCGTGACCTGGGTCCCAGGAGCAGTGCTGTGCCACCCCAGGGTGCGCTGCAGGTGCTGACGGGGAATCTGCTCTGCCTCTGGGGCAAGGCTGCAGGGCACCTGGGTCCTGCGTGGAAGAAGGAGAGGCTGGAATTTTCTAGAGAGGGCAAGCTCTCGTGTAGGGCCAGGAGCTTGGGTCTCAGAATCGGGAAACTTGCTTCATGGCTCCTGTTTCTGTCATCTTGTAGCTCTGTGGCCTTCGGTACTTGGGTCCTCATTCCAGGGGCGGACGAGGACCCAAGAAAAGAAAAGGTGTGACTCCCGCTTCAGAAGCTGTTGGGGGCGCTAGTGATGCTCACAGGAGAAATCAGGGGACCCTGAAACAGCCGAAGTCTAAGCCAAACGTCTGTGAAGGGGTTCCACAGAAAACGACCCACAAAGCCTTCATGGACAGCAGTGCGGTGACGACCAGAGGGAAAGGGGGGGAGGTAGAGGAGGGTCAAGGGGGACAAATGGTGACGGAAGGAGGCGTGACGGGGCAGTGAACACACAGTACAGTGCACAGATGGTGTGTTACAGAACCACACACCAGAAACCTGTGCAATGTATTAATCAATGTCACCCCAATGAATTCAATAAAATTTTTTTAAAAGAGATACCTCGATGTCCCAGAATCCCAAGGCTAAAACCAATCACTATGAATGCTGTGGATGCAACTAACAAGTGTCTGCTACAAAGAAATTTGGTAAATATTGAAGGAATAAACAAACAAACTAATTAATCAGTCAATAAATCACGTGAGGGAGCTTTGCAAAAAAAGTCCTGGCCGTGCTTGCAAGGATGACAGGGTCACTCCTCCCACGGGGGGCTCACTCCATCTGGACACTGGTCAGACGTAAGCATCCCCGTCAGTGAGAGATGGCTGTGGAGTCAGGGCACCACCACGCGTGTGTGCGTGTGCTCGCATGTTTCTTTGCGGTATCCTGGAATAACAGAGAGACCGTGAACTCGGGAGTCCAACGTGGCAATTCCTGAACAGCAGCTCCACGACGGCCTTCAGGAAAGTCCCGCCGACCCTCTAAACCTCAGTTCTGCCTCCACCAAACCAGGTCCCCGGGACCTCGGCCCTGAACTGAGGTGTCCCTCGCTGTCCCTCGCTGACTCATCTCCCATCCCACGCTGGCCAGACCCCAGCACCAGGCACGGTGAGGAATTTGAGCTGAGGATGAAATCATCTCCCCCCCTGCAAGGACTCTGCTGTCTCCCGGGGCGATGAGTCACACGGGAGCGTGACTTACACGGCAGCTGGGTCGGCCCCTGAGACAGCCAGCGCCGGGGTTTGACTGCGGGGAGCCGCTCTCGGAAAGTGCATGTGGACGCACAGCTCCCCACGGACGGCAGACGGGGGCCCGGGGGGGCCCTGGCACAGCAGGCTCACAGTCGCCATGTGGACTGCACGGAGGTTTGGTGACAATAACAATAAACAATCTGTGAAGCATTAGAAGGCACTGTTCCTTATCTGGTCTTCACAAGAAGTTCAGGAAGTACGTGTTGTCACACCCACTTCACGGATGAGAAACGGAGGTCGTTAGAGAGCGCGGACCCTGCCCAGAGTGACCCAGCAGCACAGCACACGCTCTGCTACCCGCCTGAGCGGGGACACAGGCCCTCAGGACGACCCCCTTCTGGGAGGCGTGGTTTCATCGAGTCAGCCATGTGCACCACCGGACTCCCGGGCAGGCAGGCTCACCCCGCCAACCCGGGAGGGCAGCTCTGCTCCAAGATCTAACTTGCCCCGTCTGTTCTCAGGCCTGGGTGTGCGGAGTCCAAATAATCTTCACAGGGCGGCGTTATCTGGGGTGCCGTGTGAGAGAGTGACACGCACACTTTCCGGACAGGACCGTAGGGTCAGCTGCTGGGTTGACAGCAGCGAGGAATTCCTGGAACGTCAATGGCCTTCGGCCCTGGGTGCCCCAGGCGTGAGGCCAGCATATCTCGCTGTTTATTTTTACCTGTGGGAACCTACCCCCGTGGGAACACTGTTCCCTGGGGCAGTCTGAGCGCCCAGGACAAACCAAAACAATAGGTCACGGCTCTGGAACCACGGCAGGAACCTTCCGGAAGGGCTGATGCAGAGGACAGCAGGCTCTCGGGGACGGGAGGAGAGGGGCCACGGCGAGCATCTCTTCACATGCCCACGGGTTTCGTTTGTGACCCTCAGAGCTTTCCACCGGCGTCACCTTGTGCTCACGGCTCCCAGTCGTCCCACGGTCCCAGCCCTAGGAGTCTGTTCCCATCGGGCAGCTTCCTAAAATATGCCAGGTGGTGAGACTCCTGATGGTATGTGAGCCGAGGCAGAGTGATGAAGGCCAGACCCACAAGGGCAGAGGTCTCAGTTCCCACCTTGATCTGCCCTATCGGCCTCCTGTGGCTGCTAGAACTTCTTACACGCCCTGGGCACCGCGCATTCGGGCTTGTGCACACCGCTGACGGAGGATGGAGCCCACCCCTCGATTCCTCTCTCGACACAGAAGCCCGGCGACAGAGGCAGAAGAGCAGCTGAGAGCAGGTCTGTGGAGGGAGGGACAAATAAAAGATTAAACGTGCACCCGCACGGACATGTGCACGAACGGATAAGTGGACAATAAGTGAGTGAAAAGGACACAGGCTTTCCGGCCAGAGCCACGAAATGTATTTAACACCAGTTTCGCCGTGTCCGAGTGACCATTTCCAGTAACTGAAAATGAAACCCAGTCGCCGTTGGTTCCACAGCTCACCTAGCAGTGGCGCAGGCTGCTTCTTACTCTGTCAGCGATGCTTTCTGGAAACTTATCTTTCCTTGGAAAACAGGGCTGTGTTCCAGCAGCCGACAGGCTGCGGCACACAGACGGCTGCCCGCTCTGCTCACACTCAGAGGGTCTGAGGTCGACCGCCAGGCGGGCAGGCAGGAAGAGCCAGGGGCCGCTCGAGACCCGTTCTGCGAGGGCTTTGAGATCTCCCTCTGTGGGGCCCACTGTGGCCACCGGAAGAACAAGACGGTCCTCGCCTGGTCACAGAAAAGGCCTCGAGCCCCGAGAGCCCCCGGGACTTGGGCAGGCGCAGGAGACAGCGGTCTTGGAGACTGAAGGAAGGGAGAGAGGATTGTGCTGTTCGGGGTCAGCGCTAAATTAGGAAGGCACTGTGAAGATAGACAGGGCCCAAATAATCTTCACAGGGCGGTGGCCTAGATTGAGCAAAAAAGTGACAATTCATGGACCGCAGGGCAGGTCTGTGGCCCCAGGGGAGGGCGTGACCCTCTCTGAAGAACCAGACCTGGGCAGCTAGGGCAGGAAAGGGACCTGGGAGGGTGACCGAGGAGCTGGGCCAGCCTGGGACGACTCCGCAGGAATGCCTCCACCCTGTAGCCCTGCAGGGCCCAAGGCGGCACGGGGGAGAGAATTCCGGCCCCTCTTCCTGGCAGCGTGGAGCCCGCAGGCCGGCCGGCGGCGGCGGGAAGACACCTGGATAAGCCAGGCAAACCTGTGCTGTGCCCCCAGCCCCACCACAGGGTCACGCTGGGCAAAGCGCTGTGTGCGCCGGGCTTTGCTTGCTGCCGGGGTCCAGTGAGTGAGCGTCCTCGTGCTCGGCGCCCAGGGCCCCGCTCCTAACGAAAGACAGGTTCATGGAACTTCATCCGTTCATGGCGTTTCTCCTTGTTTTCTTTTTATTTTAAATTCAAGTAAAACGAAGTACATTATCTTCTCTTTTAAATGGCATGAAGAGCAATACAATCTTGCGTTTGTAAGATTCTGGGTGCCCCTAGACCGGCCCACGTATGCATTCCCCCATCTAACAATGTACTGGTTGAGGCCCATCAAGAGCAGCGTGCCCCCAGTTTCCTCCCGTTGAGAGATTCTGAACCCTTCGGACGTGACTGGTGAGCATACGTGATTCCCACAGATACAGCAAAGCCTTTATCATTTGCATGACCGTGGAATAAATTGTCAGGAGTCGAGGTCAGTGAGAGCGTGGCCTGACTCAGTCTCGGAGGGAGCAGGGGTCCCGGAAAGGGGCCCGTGGGTGTGTCCCCGTCACAGGCTCACTCGGGGTCATTCTCTTCTCTCCAGGTACCAGACGTGCTCCAACAACGGGCTGGTGGCCGGGTTCCAGAGCCGCTACTTCGAGTCGGTGCTGGACCGGGAGTGGCAGTTCTACTGCTGTCGCTACAGCAAGAGGTGCCCCTATTCCTGCTGGTGAGCCTGGGGCCCCACTCGGCCCCTCCCAGCTCCTCCGGGGGCAGGAGGGGAGCTTGGGGGGAGGGGCAGTGCTCAGGTCTCCATTTCTGCGTTTGGATAAGCTTGGGGTGGTCACAAGCACGCTGGTAATGCAACAGCTAGCATGCAGAACGAATGAATCAACCAACCAATCAACCCAAAAAGCCAACCAACCAACCAACCGACCAACCAATGGAAAGGCTAGAATAATGTTCACGCTGGGAGGGACTCACAGTCCGTCCACCCAGTGCTCCTTCCTACACTTTGGCAGAAAAACAAACCAACCGAACAACAGAGCAAGGCAGTGACCCACCTGAAGCCACCCAGCTATCCCAGGGGCCCGAGGGCTCTGGTCCCTTCCCTCTGTCACGCTAACCTCTCATCGTGCCTGAGGCTGCTGGGCCTGACTGAGAACCACCTTTTCCTGCAGACCTCCTGGGAAGAAACCAACCCCCTCGCAGGTCCGAGTGGCTAACCGAGCATGTACTTGCAGGCACACAACAGGGAGGCTGGTATTTTCTGGAGCAATCCGGAGTCCCAGTCTGTGAATCTCTGTGCCTTCCTCACTCCCTGGGCAGATGCCAAATGTTCCCCACCAGCCGTCACACTGCCTGGGCGAAGGGGTATATATTTATTTTCCCTGATAACTGACCCTGGGCGTTGACAATGCAACTTGTCCCCAGGCCTCGGGCTGCAAACGAGCCCGGCATCTCTGCCTTGGACAAGGGGATTCGAAAGTGTCGACGTTTGAAGATTGGCTACTTAAGTGATTTATCTCTATGGGGTGACGCTCAGAAGGGCAGCCTCCTGAGTTGTGCTTACCCTCTGGGACCAGACAGCCTTACTCTAGGACGTCCAAGAGGGGCACAGCGGCTCTGGGGACAGGCAGCTCCACAATCTTAGCATTTTTCTGGTAAATTCAAGCTGAAAGGCAGCTGATGTCAGTGGCTGGGTGATGGAGCAGGCACCTCCCCCAGCTCTCCACACTGCTCCCACGAAGCAGTCCTACCCACGGGCCACGGAGCCACATGGCTGGGGGTGGGCTGGGACTGTGAATCAAAGACCCAGGGACTTTCCATTAGGGGTACAGTGGAAAGGGGGAGACTGGAAAGGCGTACAGTGGGAGGGGTGCAACAAGAAACTTGAGCCCAAGTCTCTGCCTTGACCCTCTTCTTCCTCCCTTCTCTCCTGCCCCCTCCCTCCTCCTCTTCCCACTGTACCTGGGTCACCCCCAGAAAGTCACTTTACTCTCTGAGGAGTCTCAAGTCCCTCACCTAAAATGATGACCACCTTTCCCGGTTGTCAGAATCTGATGAAAGCTACAGACCTCATCTTCAGGAAAAATAAAACGCACTTGCACGTGTTCACGCCAGAGTTTCCAGAGAATGTCGGGGCACGCTGGGGCACGCTGGGTCTGGAGCTGAAACTCTCAGGACCAGGAGACCTTCGAGGCTGTACTGAGCCGTTGGGAGTCCTGGCTCCACACGCACTTTTGCAAAGGGGGGTCCAGACACCCGGGACAGCTTTTAAAGACAGGGTGAAGGTTGGGAAGACGGCCCATGGGAGGAGACAGCAGGCAGGAGGAGCCTGGGACCTCAAGGCCTTCTGGAATCTCCCCTCCCACAGGCGCAGGCGCTAACAGGCCGATACTCCCACAGTGACATTTGCCTCCCTTTGTTACCAGACATTGAGACCCAGTCAGAGGGAAACAAACTACCTAAACGAGGAAGAAACAAAGTAGCACTCCGTGAGCTAACCCATCACCACGTTAGGAAGACCTTCCCCCTAGTTGGGGTCCAAAGGGGTCTGCCAGGGTTGGGGTACATTTGGGTGTCAGGTGACAAAACTGACCCCTAGCTTTGGTCCGAGATGCGTGTGCCCCCCTCCCCCCACCGCTCATCCCTCCTCACTCTAACCCTTGACCCGGACGTCACGGACGGTCGAGGATGGGGGCGGGGAAGAGGAGAGAATTACTCAGAAAGCCATGGCAAGGCCGTTACTCTGAAACTCATTCCACCGAGCAAGGCCTCACTCGGCTGCCTCTATTTCTGGTTGCGTGGTGTCAGGGCGGAAAGCTACCATGGTTACCAAAGACAATGGTACTTTTTCAAAGGGAAACTTGGGGCGACGGCAGTGCACCCCCCGGCACGCAGCACAGGAAGTACTGTCCCACTGGTGTATCTGGACATGCCGGCGGCCAGCACCTCCAAACGGCCTGAGTCACGACATTCTACGTCTTGCTAATTTGAACAAAGCCTCCGGGGCACAAATCAGGTCTTATTTCTTCAGCATCTCAGCATATTGCCTGGAACAACTGGGCCGGTTTGCAAACCTCTGGAATGTGGAGCCGGCTGAGGCAGACCCCAGGGGACAGTCACCTTGGTGAGAGCAGACATGGCTACGCTGACACTCTGTACTTGAAAAGGACTTATTTCACAGCCACGGATTTCTCTGATCCTCCTAGCAGCCCTCCGGAGCGAGACAGTCTCCGAGAACTTCCCACGGTGCCAGCCACTGGCGGCCCTTCTGCAGGAAGCCTCCTCCTGCACCCCGTTCCCCAGATCCTGTTACCTCCCCAGGAGCTGGGCACATGGGGGGACATTTTCCCCTTCCCACTTGCACGGCCGGCCGGTGTGCAGCCGGGAGTGGACACTGTTGGGAACTGGCTAAGCGAGTGTCCACTGTCCACACTGGGAGGCGTTTGGGGATTCAGAATTAGCCCCACTCTGTGCAGGGGAAAAGCAGCCCCCCAACCAGCTCCAGACACGGGGGAATCTGTTTGTTTGCTGGGCCCCGAGGGGCTGTTCTCACTCCACTCGGCACCGTTCTCTGGGTGTCACAGCGTCACTCAAGTCTGGTGAGAACGTGACTCCCTGACCGGTGCGGGCATGCTGCTTGGACACGCACAGCAGCTCGGATGTATTATTTACAGAGGAGAATTTGAATTCTTCGTCCAGCCGGCCATCAGCAAATGGCAGACACGTGATGCTGGGGAAGCCACACCCCTTCAGAGACCGTCTGTACTCGCTCCCCCCCACCCCCGCAACAGCAGCCCCCGCCGGCATGCCCAGGGTGTCCTGGCTGGGACCGCAGGTGCCAGGGGCCGAGCGGTCCGCACTGTGCTTCGATTTTCTGTTCTAAGTTCTCAGATCCGTGGTCTTTCATCAGATTCACCAGATAACACGTTTCGACCCCAAAAGTAATGTCCTTCCTCAGAATCGACACAGATGACTTTCCATTCTGCCTTCCGCCCTGTGACTGACTCTGAACCCTGCGTTCTCCACGGCCTAGCTCCTGTCTCCCGACGCTCACGACATAAGCCCAAGGACAGATGTTCTGATTTGTCAGTGGCCCCCCCTAACAAAAACAACAACAGAATCTGTTCATCAGAACGTTCTCCTCTCTCCACTCCAAGCCAGGCATCAAAGCTGGTCTTTAACTCCCACCCCACCGTTCAGATTCTCATGCAAGGCGGGGAGTGTCGCCTCGGCCCATCCCCATGAGACCCCGGCAGGGACCTGACAGGCCCCCCCGTGGCGGGCTGTGACATGTAGCTGAGCTTTCCACAGTATGAATCCCCAAAATGCCACAAGAGGAAGACAGGAGTGCAGGGATTCTTTCTCGTACCCCCAGGGTGCGGGGTCTCTATGCAGAGAGGCGCCCTGTGGTGGCTGCAGAGGCGGTGGCCGCTCAGTCACTCCTGGCAAATTCCCCAGGCTTTTTTTTTTTAAGATTTTATTTATTTTGAAGAGACAGGGAGGGAGAAAGAGAGGGAGAGAAACATCAATGTGTGGTTGCCTCTCATCTGGCCCCCAGGCCCACAACCCAGGCATGTGCCCTGACTGGGAATCAAACTGGTGACCCTTTGGTTCACAGCCTGTGCTCAGCCCACTGAGCTACACCAGTCAGGGCTTTCCCAGGCTCTTTGAGGGGAAAGCCAAGGTGGCCGTCCCTCTGAGGGTGCTTTCTTCTGCACAGAACTGCATTTGAGGTCTATTTGTCTTGTCTTTGCAAAAATTATTCCAACAGGTTCTGACGCAGCACCCAGGGGGGATGCCAGGCCCCTGGGAAGTGGATCTAACGGGCTCATGCACATGCCCCAGAGCTCACCCAGAGGGGCAGCACAGAAGGGGGCGGATCGCAAACTGACTGCCTCGTTAAGAAACTTCTCAGTGACTTGAGAAGTCTGTTGGAAAGGGATGGCCTTTCTTTAGCTGGCGGGCGGGGGCGGGGGAGAATGCAGGCCATCCACTGATGTTTCTCCCCTGACCACAAATCAATAAAAAACATCCTCAGGTGAGGTTAAAATCAACCAATCAATTAAAAGTTCTGGAAAATACTTTGTGTTCCCAGCAAGTGAGGAAAACATCTCCTACCCCATCTCTCCTAACCCTGACGTGCATTATCCACAGTCTCGACCAAATCCCATTTCTCTGGGTGAAGGGCGGTCCGAGCGAGGCCATTAGGTCCACGTTGGGTTGACCATTTTCGCCAGGAAGAGGGGGTCCCGGTCCCAGGTCTCCTCAGGGGCGCAGGGAAGATTTCTGGACGGGCAGAGCCCAGAGCCTCGCTTCTCTGTGTGACCACAGCGAGCGGCGCCCCCGGGACCCACCTGCGTGGGCCTCAGCGTCCTGACGGAGCACAGCTGTGTCTCAAGAAGCAAAGCCCAGAGAACGAGGACCACGGCCCAGGGCGGGAGAGGGGTGGCCGTGAACCAAGAGAGCGGGTGTGGGCTCTGGCCATGGGGCTCTCGGCATCGAAGCCCTGAGGTCCTCCTGGGAGACCTTCCGGCCCACCCACCGATCGGTCTTTTCACGGACTCAGGACAGTCCTTGCGCCCTGACATCTACACGGGGAAGAATGTTCTCCATCAACACACAATGGCCAAGTGCACCGAAACCAGAAGAACTGCCGGCACTCACTCCCTGCCGTCCCCCGAGAAGCCTGGGGGTGGGGCAGCGAAGGCTTCCGGGAACCTGGCTCACCCTGGAAGGAGTTTGGGTCCTGAAGACCCCCAGTGGTGACCCCCTCATGAGAACTAGATTCGTCCCGGGTGGACGGACCACGGCCAGCCCTACCCATCAGGAGGCCTGGGATGGACGTGATCCTGGAGGAGAGAGGAGAAGCCACAGCAGATTCCTCGTGATACTCCGACCACGTACCAGCGTGTCACACGTGTTTGTACGAGGCCCGACGGTGGCCCTAGAAGGGGGCTTTCTCCCTTCTCCAGACCAGGAGGCTGAGATTAGGGGATTCTCCCAAAGGCGTTTATTCATCCAGCGGACACTCAGAGTTCCAAGACTTTTCCATTGCTGGAGACACAATGGGGGAAAGGCAACCGCTGGGAGTCCACGTTTTCTTTAGTGTTTTTCCAGCACTTTTTTGATCATGACTCACAGGAAAAAATGCAGATTAAATGACCACCCAACACATACATCTTGCAGACACACAGAGATATTCCTGTTTGAAACAAAGATTTTACTCACACACCCAAGAACTTGTCCCTTGTGTGAGCAACAAAGTCCCCAGGGCCCTCCATTCTGCTTCCTCTTCTTTAAAGCGCACGTGGCAATAACCCTTCAGACTGGTCTCATCGGCCACGGATGAGTCACTCCCCGGTTTGAAACCACGGTTCTAGCTGACTCACAGGCGGTGAACTAATATTGATACCGATCAGTATTTCCTCGAGGCCCGGGGAGTGCCCGGCTGGCGTCTTTTTCAGAGTATAGTTTCACGGCAGGAAGAAGGGAGGTGACAAGTGGCAGGAAGTGTCCCTCTCTTTCGCAGCCTGAGACAGGGCAGGGTGTTAGAGGCCGCCTCCCTCGGTCCGGGTCCCTCCTTCAGAGCAATCCCCCGACCACCCCCGGCAGTGACGGTTTCTCTGTCCTCTCACCCCCTGGCCCTCCCCCACAGGATGACGACAGAGTACCCGGGCCACTACGGCGAGGACATGGACATGATTTCCTACGACTACGATTACTACATGCGGGGAGCAGCCACCACTTTCTCTGCCGTGGAGAGGTGAGCCGCCCCGGGGACAGGGGGCCGAGGGCCTGGGGGGCCGGGGGGCCGGGGACAAGCTCCGCGCGGGGACCACGTCTGCAGGAATTCGGATCAGGGGGTCCACTGCCGTAGTCTCCCGCGTGCTCTGGGATGAACCGAGACACCGACTGGGCGGTGGGAGGCGACGGGAACTGAGTGTTCTCGTAAACGTGACCCGTGGAGCATCTCGCCCTGGACGTGAGGACGCGTCCAGCCCACTCCAGAGCCCAGAGCGGGAAGTCCCCTACTTGGTCCCCGCCGTGAGGGTCTAGGCTCCTCCCTGCACTCCACTTCAAAACGCACGTTTTCTTGCCAGACCTCAGGAGGACGGGGCTGAAACGGTGGAAGGAGTCCTTGCAACCACGCTGGGTGGTCGGAGGGAGGCAGAGGGGAGGGCGCCGGGGAGGAGGCACAGCAACTTCCCTACCACGTCCAGAAGTGGCGGAGGAAAATGTTAGCCAGCTGGAAAATAGCCCTAACTCCTCGCCCCTTTCCCTCACAATCAGCTGCCCGATCCAACCTTAAACAACATCAAAATGACACAATAGAAAGAATAAGAATTCTTCTCCCTGCTAATATAGAGAGAGGGGTGGGAAATTCAGGTGTTAAAAGGTTGAGGTGACCTACTTTCAGTCAGGTGAGAATCACTTTACCCGGCAAATGATTTTTGGGGAACATTACCGATACTTGTTTTACAAACAGAATAAAACCTTAACTCATTAAAGTATGGGCGATGAGGAATTTGAATATGACTTATCTTTGGTGAAGATTTATGTTTGCAAATAAAATGACATCTGACCTAACCAAAGGAACTTACTTAATAAAGCCCACAATTTAAAAACAAAAAAACAAATAAATAAATAAATAAAACAACAAACACAAACCAAAAAACAAGCATTCATCAGCTCTAGAAAGGCCTCCTGAACAAACGCCTGCTGGCAGGACAGCTCCTCGGTCTCACTCCATCATTTGTATTTCAGACACACGTTTCACCAGTTCAGTTACATGGTTTCTAGAAGGAGCAAGTTGAAAAACGAACAGGGAAGACAGCCCCTAGAATGAAAACTGGCTTCCCCAGGGAGGAGAGGTAGCCGAATGGGACACACGCACACACAAATGCATGTAAGAAAAAGAGAGGAAGGAAAGGCCTCAGAACCCAGAGACCAGGAAGCCTGGGGACACGGAACAGCGGTGCGGCCCGGACGGGCAACACGGGGCAGCCGCAGAGCTGGGCCTGGTATTCCGGTGACATCTCCGAGTCACCAAGAGCATTCGCTCTGCATTCCCTGCGTATGTGTGCGAAGGCAGGAAGGTTACAGTAGAGGGAGGATACCGTCTAAAATGACTGCAGAATAAACGTAGTCTGGCACACTCGCCACTGGGGGCACATGTTCAGTGAGGGGGTTAACCCAGAACCTTGGGAAGCCGAGCTGCTTTGTCACACCTCTGTTCAACGCTAACACGCACATGCCACTTGGCTGCTGTCACTAAGAGCCGGCCCCTTAACGACCCACCACTTGAGCTGCGAGGCTATCGCCTGGGAGAAATACCGTCAGCACCCGACTCCCTGTGGGTTCGGGGAGGGGGGCGGATCTTTCCCTCCACGTGCAAGTGTAGAGGGTGCTCAGCCTGGGCACCACCGCCTGACATCTGGGGCCAGTCCTGGGCATTCCAGGGGTGCAGCAGCACCCCTGACCCCTACCCACTATGGGGAGATGGCACTAGCAGCCTCCCCTGCCCCACAGCAGTACCGACTGAAAACCGCAGGCAAGGAAACCTCCAGGACTCCCAGCCTCACACAGCATCCCTCACAGGCACGTCCTCAGAGCAAAGCGGGGTCAGGCGTCCCTTGAGACCCTCACCTCTTCAAGGGTGGCTCGCCGCTGCCCCCCGTGGTGCCTCTCCCCCCAGTGTCTCTCTGCCTGACCGTGCTCTCCGACTCTCCCCACAGGGACCGCCAGTGGAAGTTCATAATGTGCCGGATGACCGACTACGACTGTGAATTCGCAAATGTTTAGACTCTCAGCCGACCAGATTGGCGGGGGGCGGGGGGAGGGGGGCTGGGCAGGACGGCCACCTCTGCTGACATCAGCTGGATCCGGAGAGGCTACTGCTGCTGTCTCTTCTCTGCTTCCTAAGCCCTTCTGACTAGCATCACACTTACAATGAAACCCACAATGAAACCGCTTTCTCACTTTCAACACGGTCCGCAGCAACCGTGACACAGGGCTGACCACGGCTTCCCCGCATGCACGCACGCGTGCACGCTCACAGCTGGGCCGGGCACCTGGTCAGAGCTGTCCCGGGGGAGGGGCGGTGGCTCTGCAGATCAGAAGCTGGGGTCCTCGCCGGGGGGGTGGCACAGACCGCCCCCCAGAGGGGACAACTGTCCGGGAAGTTCGGTGCACAGCTCTGCTCTGGGGGTGAGGACCCTGGGAGGAGAACTGGGGCACGGGAGGGTTTGGGGTGGAACTGCAGGATGGGGTTGGACGAGTTTCCTGGGGGGGAGGCTGTCAGGGGGAGGCCAGAGGACCGGACTTGGGTCGACCTCCCAGTAGGAAGGAGAGCAAGCGGGTTGCGTTGGGAAAAGGGAACAGGTTTGAGTCTTGGCACCTGGAGGTGCAGCCAGGACCTGGGAAGACTTGGTCTCGATTTTCTGGATGGCAGAGGCTGCCCCGAGGGTCCACTCCCCTTCTCTGTGCAGTTTAGGGGTCTTTGGCAGAAGTAACACTATCTCCCCCACCCGGCCTTCAACCTGTCTGCCCCAGCCCTGTGTACTCTCCCCATTGTAAAAGGAATAAAAACACTAACATTCACTACGCTGCAAACATAGTTGCGGGTTTTTGCCCTCTACCCCTCCCCTTTCCGATCACTCATCCGTCTTTTCAGAAAGCGGTGCCCTCTGCCCAGCACTGCGCAAGGCGCCAGGAACACAATGGGGATGATGACAGACGGTGGCTAGGAAACCGAGTCAGTACAGCAGACCCACCGCGGCCTTCGCGGCCTTCGTTGGTGATTGGAAAAGGGTAGACCCCGCACTTACCCCGCCCTTGCAGCAAGCCTGATTGGTCCTCCGTGCCCTTCAGCCCACCCCCCATCAACCTGTCACTCACGCTGTTGTGACCTCAGGGAGGCCCTGTCCCCTCTGTTCCCAGTTTGCCTTGTGTTCTCAGCTCTGTGCTGTCCTGCCCACCTCTCTCCCGGGGGACCCAGGAGAGCAGGCGCCAGGCAAAACCAGAGGGGCCATCACCGTGTCACACACCCCAACTAGGTGGCCAAGAGAAGGTGGTCCTGGCCCAGCCCATGGGGCGGCCTTTCCCGGGAAGGCCCCGGCCCTGGGAAGGGGAAGGCCAGCGAAGGCTGTCCTCCTCTGCCTTCCCTCCAAGGCCCTTCCTCAGATTACAGTTTTGCTGTATTTTCCCCACTTTGTTTTTTCCATTTCTCTCACAATTTTACTTTACAGCAATCTCCGCTGTATTCTTTTTCACAAAGGGAGCCATTAATATTTTAGCCACCGCAGCCCCGGTTCTGCACGGCTGCCGGGAAATGGCTTCAGCTGGGTGTGCGGAGCAGGCGCAGCCGGAAGGGGGACAGCAGCGCAAGTGGCTGACTTGGCAGCCCTGATGCAGACAAGAGGCTGGGGGAGAGACGCACCCAGAGGAGCCATTCGGGAGGCGGCTGAGAGACAACCCAGAAAGCAATGCAGCAGCTGCCTGTGCCAAGCCGAGGGAATGCAGAGGTTCTTACTAAGAGTAAAGCTATTGTCTGCCTACAGACCAAGGACAAAGGCAGTGACGACATTATCAACTTGGTGTGAACCTGCATAATTTGTACCTTCTACCACATGTCAATGAGCCTTGAATGAGGGCTAAATCCCGGGCGTCTGCCCCCGCCCCGGCCTCCCACTGGTCCCTTCTCACCCTCCCAGATTCCTGTCCCCTGGCCACGGGGACAAGGCAGCCCGTGGCCGACCAAGTGCACACACACCTGAGGCCACACGGTCATCCACGGCCCTTACACACCTCGGTCCATCTTCCTTTGGCCACTTCTGTTTAGCTCTGCGAAATTCGGCCGCTCTGTCAGAGCAGGACTCGAGTCTGCAGAGGAGGCCACTGCTCTGGGGCGCAGAGTCTCTGAGGTGAGGAAACCCCTGCAAAACAGCGCCAGGACCTCCCATCGGCTCACAAGTGAGTCCTTTGCAAAGCGAGGGCAGGAAGACACACCCACGTCAGAGGTTCTTTCAGAGAACACGACTGCTGATACAGTCACGAGCAGCTCGGATTTTCACGGGACGTGCACCTTTTCCTGGAACGGGATGTACATTTTCCCCTGGAAGCTGGAATCCCACCAACAGTCTCCCATCAGTGCCGAAGCCTATTTCTGAGCTGGCTGAGCATGGGGACGCTATTTTTATGTGACTCGCCTTCCTGGTCCCTGGCCGAGGCAGCCCCCCGCGCACCAGGGGGACCCGGTCTTCGGCGTAAACGAGTGAGCCTCTGCACCAGTGGCAAGTGCTGATAGAAATATTCCGAAACGCTCACTAGGACAGTGCCTGGGTTCTAGCTCTCCTGTGCACCACGTTTTTCTTCTTCATCCTTCCTCCTCTCCCTCCTGCCTTTTAAAAACCATCACCTTCGGTGGTGCTTGTGATCCACACAGAAAAGCGACTTAAATCTCAGGAGCAAAGTCGCCGGCTACTGAGTGAGCGGTTCTGCCCGGACCGGGTTCCAGCGGAAAGGCGAGCACGCGGTGGCTTCGTGGAGGTGCAGTGACCAGAGCCTTCCGTGTCGCCGGCCGCCCGGCGCACTAGGATTTAACAGTACGTGTCCTCCCCCCGCCTCTCCCCGACAGTCACTCAGTCACAGGGCCGTGGGGACACGGACGTCCCCATCGTCCTCGCCCACTCACCCAGGCCCCGCTGGTCCTTCAGGCTGAGCCGCAGCCACCCCGGGAACGCCCCTGCGTCTCTGCCTGGCCAGGTCCTTCCCATGAACCCTCAGGACCCCGTGTCTGCATGCTCATGCCCCCTCTCCCAAGGGCAGGGGGCCTGTCTCTCTCGCTTGCTGGCAGATTTCCAGTGCCCAGCAAGGTGTCCGTGGGCACCCAAGACACAGGTTCAAAAACTAACCTGGATTTCTCATTGGTTTTTGGTTTATTTTGGGAAGACCTGTCAAAACTCGAAGCAATGAATAACTGAAAAAATGTGTCACGGCCCTTGGAAAATTATGAAGTGCTACCAAGAGGCGAGGCGCCCCCGTGGGGCTGTGGTTCTGATGGGGGTGACACCATCTGCTCTCATTCTCTGGCACCATCAGGCAGGTACCCACTGATCCGTCCTGCAGGAGCTACTCACCAAGGATGGGCGCCCTGGAAAACACACCCATCGGGTCACGACTGCCACTCACACGTTCAGAAAGTGTGTGTCACCGCACCGGGCACTCGAAGGCCAGTGGTGGTGTTTCTGTGGCCTCTGAGCTGCGATGAACTCGACACCCGACCAGCCAGCCCAGGACTGGGCACTTGGTGGGCGTGGGAGGGAGCCCTTTAGCTACGCCCTGGAGAGCCCGGGGGACGAGGGGCTCAGGCTGGTAAAACACGTGTGACCCTGTGTGCACTTGGACACTGTTTTGAAGTCTTTAAACAGCACAGACACTCCAGGGAATGGGGGCACAGGGACAGTGGTTTTTACTCACTGTCTTTTCCCCTGCATGACAAATATTCCGTGAATAAATAAAAACAGAGCACCAAGTGAAACCCTAACACAGACGGTGACTTCATGAATCTAGAATTCATGACCTTTGTTTTCCCTCATTGCTCTCACTAAGTGTTCACTTGTGGGACCAGCCGGTGACGCGCTGAGCGAGGCTGGGAGGCGGGCTGTGCAGAGCGAGGCGGTTTCTGGCCCTGTGGTCGCCGGGCGGCCGTCCACGGGCCGTGGTGGAGTCCGCTCTCCCGCACCTGCCCCATGGGGTGGACTCGGCAGGCTGGCCTCTTCTGTTGGCAGGCTCCAGAGTGAGCTCATTAGCCATGACTCCCCCGAAAAATGTTCTTGGAAATCACACACGCTCTGAGTCACACTTGCCCGTCCCTTGTGGGGACAGCACAATGTCAATGTCATGCAGATTGGTTCCACCCACAGGCTTCCAGGAGGAAGGGACTCAAATCTGTTGCCACAAAAGAGCACAGCTTGAGTGGGAGGGCTGCCCTCCGTGGAAATGCAGCGCGAAGACAGGCTCCAGCTTCTCCGCAGCGGGGAGGGAAGATGGGGGGCAACTGGGCTGTGGGGCAGGAGGTGGGCAGGGGGACTCAGCCCTTCCCCGAATGCACCCCAGCTTGTTCTAAACCCAAACCTCGCACGTCTGGGCCTCTGTGCAGCTCATGTCACTTCCACAAGCTGTCATTAACCCCCTAGTCCGCTCCTGGCACACACGGAAGGAGGCCAAGAAGCATGAGATACAGCCTTTTCCTCGGGGAGGTTTTTGTCCCAGATACGGAGACAAGAACTGAAGTCTGGACCATTCACCACCTCAAGCAAGGCTGCCATGACCCAGGGCAGTGAGTGCTGCGCGGGGGACCTGCTGCCAAGGTAGGAGGGCCACGGTGGGCCGAGGAAGGGGCAGTCTCCACCCCAGCGTGTCCGAGGAGCGGAGGGAAACCCTGGGTCAGGAGCCCAAGCTACACCCCACTCTGGGAGGCTGGGGGTAAATGCCTCGTCAAGCACAGTCCACGGGCGAGCGGCAGAGTAGGATCCAGAGTTCTGAACCTGGTTTCTCGGCTTGGGATGGTCTCTCCCAGGTCGCGGGCCAGGGGTCTGGGGAGCTGAGAGGAGGGGAGACTCGGGCCCTCGCAGTTGGCACTGTGCTGCGCTTTCCCGTGAGATCCTCACAGCGCCCCGGGGCAGGCTGTTTGCTGCCAGCTTTCCCACGGGTCCGAGGTCTCTGAGATGGAAGGAGCCTGCCACCCAGGTCACACGGCTGGTGGGAGCGGACCCTGAACCCAAGTCCGACTGTTCTCAGAGCTCAGTTTCCCCCCCGCATCATCCACCCGGAGTCGGGGTCTCCACCGAGAGCCAGGAGGGAGTCTGTTTTCGCAGCCCGTTTTCCAGACCCGGGCCGACTGCTGCACCAGCTGAAGACGCGACTCACAGGTGTGCTCCCCTCGGGGGTGCGTCGCCCCTGGCGGGAGAGACCGTGCCGTGCCGTAAGGTGGGCCGGAGAACACTCCTGGAGGTCAGAAAGCCAGGTGAGTGGTCTGAGAGTCACAATGTTGCTGCCCGACTCACTCACGTTGCCGTAGCCCTTACCCATCCCATCAGCTCAGAACAGACTCAGCGCCCCCCCGAGTCGCAGTAATTCCTGCTGTCTGCCTTCCCAAATGATTCCTGCACAGCAGACCCGCAGTTCCATCAACGCGATCCACCCCAAGGAAGCAGGAATCACCTCCGCTTGGTCCCCAGCCTCTGCCCCCGGAGACGGAGACACACAGCCTGGTTCCTCTGGGCCGTGGGGACCTGGGCGGCCTTCTGCCTGGAAAACCAGCTCTCTCCACAAGCCCGTCCTCTCGGATCAAACCCCACGATGCCCGGTCTATTGGCAGAAACATATGCAGCTGACGTCAAAACTCCAGCCCCCTCGTCTCCCGAGGCTCCTTCCCAGCGCAAACCAGACCGACTGCTAGAAGTTGGTAGTTGCAACCGATTCAACAGACACAGACATTCTTTTTTATTGGCTTTAATTCCCGAATCTAAGGAAGTGGGACCATGCGTTCCGGCTCCCTTAGGTGTGCTGAAGTGCCCACTGGCTGAAAGAAAAGCAGGAAGTGGCAACTGGAGGTTCTTCCAGGTGAAGTCAAGGTCTGGG
This sequence comes from Tonatia bakeri, assembly GCA_004024845.1. NCBI lineage: Eukaryota > Metazoa > Chordata > Mammalia > Chiroptera > Phyllostomidae > Tonatia > Tonatia bakeri. The sequence goes on from PVIA01012324.1 coordinate 30,595, forward strand.
GCCCTTAAGGGGCCACTTCTGACATCACACGTGGCCTTGGCCCACCGTGAACTCAGAGCAGGTCTCTGTCTCCCGAGATGGCCAGGTCTCTGGTTTACCTGCGACTCTTAATATATGCACCAAGGTATGGTGATGACGTGTGGTGTACCCTATACACAAGAGCATGGTGTGTGTGGAACTATGTGGATACATGCATGTGTGTGTGTGTGCGCATCTTATTTTTAAGTTGCATTTAACACAAAACACAGTTGGTTCTGCTTATTTTTACACTTCACTAAAAGAGGGTATGATGACAGCACCTGCCTCACCTGGTGCGATGAGGACTCGGTGTCAAGCACCCAGGGCAGCGTCAGGACACAGGAAGTACCGAACCGGAGCTGCCACTGTTCCCACCCTTCCCAGGTCACGCTTCCTGGGAAGCAGCCCCTGGTCTGCAGGCAGGAGGCTTAGGGGGGCGTCCTGGGCATGAACCCTGGGAGGGCTGCAGGAAGTGAGACGGGCAGAGAGAGGGGATGCGGCGACAGCAGAGGTCCTAGCCAGCCTTTTGGGGGCACTGCCTGGATGGCTTTCGGAGCCACAGGTCGAGTGTCTGCCCTCTGCACTTTCTAAACGCTGAGCAACAAAGCTGGACTTCGGGTGGCGGTGGGTGGCCACAGGCCACGCCAAGACCTACTCTGATCACAGGTGCCAGACGGAGCTGGCATCCACCGCGAGACACCAACCACAGCCTGAAGGCAGCACAAGGCAAAGCTGAAGGCGTCCTTACAATGAAACAGCGAGGACGCTTGAGGCCCCTTCAGGGCCTCGGGGCTCCTTCCGCAAACCCACTCACAATAACGTGGTTCCTCTATACAATTTCCCCCCATCTTCTCTTAAATAGAAAAGAAAAATCAGTCCATTGGTGTTCCAATAAAATACGCCACACGAGGAATGGGCTGAGAAGAGTCCGCCACGCAAGAACCTACAAGACCGTCTTATCCACCTAGTGACATTGTACCTTCTGTTTGGCCCGCTGCCCCAACCCCTGGCTGCTTGTGGTCATCTTAGCATTTTGGATCCCTCTCCTACTTCCTTTGTCTGAGCACACTCGGCCAGCTGGGCATTTTTTTGCTGAATCACAGAGGATACAGCCAAAGAAAATAAAATCAATACTGTCATTTCCCCAGTACTGACACCTCTGAAAAGGATCGAGGTAGCTGCTGACTGGCGGCCTGCCAGCACTACAACAGCCACACCACGTTTCAGGAATTTCACTGAATTATTTTCTATTTCCTGCCTGTTGCCCATGTGGCCCCTGGGATCCATGTATATCCCTTCAACCAGGGCAGGGATCTGCCCGGACAAGCAAGCCTCCTTTACAAGGACAGACCATTCAAACTACCTTAAAATAAAACCCGCCCCAGATTCAAACTGCAGTTGCCTGCTCAGGCTCCTCCCACTCAGTCTCGGTCTCTCCCCCAAAAAACGCATCTGCCCGACAAGGACAGCGACATCCAAGTGCCCCAAGAGCAAAGTGCCGGTCCTGAGCCTGCCAAGGCCCTCCCATTACAATTTCACAGTTTGAGAATCAAAATTCCCTCCGCTGAAGTCCTGTGTCCCTCCCTGGCCAGCTTGCCCGGTGGATGTGAGCCCGCTGCCCCGGTGACCACTCATCACTCCACACGCCCCACGTCTACAAGAAACCACGGGTCCCCAAGTCTTCTCTCTTTGTAACGAGTGGACGCAAGCTCCCCTTGACCCGTGTCCCCAAAGCGTGTTCCATGATCACCCCTGGTTAGCGAGCGCCAGGAGGGCTGCCATCACCCTGGGGCCTGGAACACCGCCTGGCTCAAAGCACCCCCAAACACGTCATGTGAGTAAACAAGGGGACGACTATCTCACGCGTGCACACACGCCTGCCAGTGTGTCTTCGGTGAGGTTCGGGGAAAACTGGGCCAACGTGTCTTTGCTGCAGGACCGTTCAGAGCCTTTAACGTGGATGACAGTATAACAGAGCACCCTTCACAAATGCACTTGAACGTGGGACCGCTCTCCTGCCTCCACAGCTCCTACCACGGGTATGTTTGGAGGAACCGCCCCCCAATCATCGCTAGCAGCGCAGGGCCCGGGCCAGCCCTCGTGCAGCCCTGGGGCCCCAGGCCTCTCCCTTCAGCCGCTGCCCGCCCAGGCCTGCCAGCTGCCGGGATGCCCGTCCCACAGAAGCAAAGGCAGCACAGCGGCTGCACAACAGCTGGGGCAGGTGCACTTGGACAAGGCGCGAAGGCCCCTCGAGAACAAGAGCGTTTCAGTCAACGGCCTAGTTCACGGGACCAGGTCGCCCCGGCTCCTTGCGAGGACCTCTGCAAACTGCCACCTCGGACGGCGGGACACACGCCAGTACAAAAAGGGACACAGTGTTTGTGGAAGCAGGAGTTTGCGGCGGGGGTGCTGGAAACCTTACAACGCTGTAGCGGGAACTACACTGCAGCACAGACAGCCCTGAACAACACAGGCTCAGACGGCACGGGTCCGATTATACCGATGTCTCCCCCCAAATGCCCGTACTGTGTGTGATCTGCAGCTGGGAGTCCCGGATGTGGGGGGCCGACAGCACACACACCGATCTATGCCACCTTATACAGGGGCCTGAGCATCCCCCCCCCCAAATTCGGTGTCCACCGAGGGTCCTGGAGCCAGCCCCTCACGGATACTGAGGTACAGACGAAGTTTTGGGAAGTCAGAAGTTATCCGTGGGTTTTCAGCTGCAGGAGTCAGTGCGCCCAGCCCATCTCCCAGAGACTAGGTGTTAATGCAGGCAGACCCGACCCCCAGAGCGTAGGTAGAGGGTATGAGCAGAGTGAACGAAACAAAAGGTTCTAAAAATACCAGAGTTGTAGAAGGTCATACATCGCTGGTTCGCAGGAGGAGAATCCGTTCCAACAAAGCCAGGCCCATGTGCAGATCAGAGGAATGTCACGAAACCACTACCTGCTCCGATGTCAACCTGATAGGACGGTTCGTTTGTCTTTGTCGAAAGTCAGAGACGGGCCACTTGATCTGTTTTAAATGCTGGTGAGAAAGCCCCACATAAAAATAGCTGTTCATGACAGCTCTCTGTCTGAAAATCTTCCTCACCCAAAAGGTCTGTGGCTTTGACGCCTTGTCCGTCACGGTATGCTCAGCAGAGGACTGTGGTGTCCGAGGCGCATGTGGCACCTCCCTCGAAGCTCGCTGAAGTTGGCTCTGAGGCCCAACTGATGTTTCATTTATTCAGCAAATGCTTATTCCGAGCATGCGCTACAGAGCAGACAATATGCTGGCCGTCCTGCAGATGCAAGGATGAATCAGGCGTGGCTCATTAACGCCCTCAAGGGTCTGATAAACTAGGAGGACAGGAAAGGCACACACAGGCGGACGCTATTTCAGAGCAGCAATCTGTGCTACTGCTGACGTGCTCATAAAAAGTTATTGGAGCTCTGCGCAGTGGAGATTTCGTTGCATTTTTAAGTTTTTCTTTATGTTTCTGACTCCCTTCGCAGGAAGAGCAGGTTTTACCAGACTGCGGGGTCGACAATGATAGACACGTAATAGGCGTTCATGCGACCAATGTTTGCTGAATGAATGAAAAACTAGAAAGTCTGGCATGTTCATTTTTCCAAGTGAGGCATAAAATCATCCTTCATGTGCATGTTTCATATGGAATAAACGAGCGTCTCCTTCCGCCAGCCCCCAGTGCCCAGGACCCCCCCACACCCAGCAAACATCTGGAGGTGGGGTGACTGCAAGGTCAGCTGGTTTATCAGCTCAACAACTGCACTAGTGACATGAGTCCTCCCCTCTGTGCTGCCACTCTGGGTGGTTCACTGGTCTGCAGGGCGTTTCTTGTCGTGGTTACCCAATTCTGCAGTGACATCACCCAGGCGTGAGAGCATCCCGAGGAAGAGGGAAGCATTTCCTTGCTCTGTCTTTTTAAAAACAAGCTGACTTTCTCCAGCAGCACCCCCCCGCCCCCACCAGCCGACTTTTGCTCCTGCTTCAGAGGCTGGATCTGTGCTGTGTGTCCTCTTAGGAGTCTGTCTGTCTGTCTGAACAAAAGACTCCTAAGAGGACAGAACCACTCTGATTGGCTTAGCACGTCAGCATCACCTTCCGCACCCCCCGCCCCGGGGCCGGTCCTGACACACGGCTCTCTGGAGGAGGCCGTGGGTCCTCGTAGAATCGAGCCCATCGGGACACAGGAGTGGGAGGAAGGAGAGGCTGCGAATGAGGCAACCACGGGAACGCTGCACGGCAAACGGACCTTCTAGGGGCTGAAAAATTATTTAGGCTGAGACTAGAATCTCAGGTACCAGGGAAAAGTCTCCAGAGAGCTTGCACCCAGGTGACTTTTTCCACATCCCCCTTATCTCCTCCCTCCGGATGTCGTGCCCTCCCGCCAGCCCCCAGTGCCCAGGACCCCCACCCCCACCCAGGGACCTCCGTCAGGCCCCTGCTCCTGGACCCAGGCTTCACCTCCCCCTAGGGCCACTGCCACTCTCAAACGTTACCTAGACGCCCCCTGGTTTTCGGGGGCTCATCTGCAGCAATCTAATGGCTTATTTGGTTTTACCCGCTTCCTTTTCAACTGTTTTCAAGAATCCTGGTCATACTGTGTAACCAGAGATGTGTGCGTTTGGGGGACATTCCTGTGGGGTGCAAATGGCCATCAGTTCAAAAATAAACCTCCTCTGAAAAACGGTGTGTGTGACCTTGGGGCAGGTTGAAGAGGAGCAATGTCCCGGAGGCCCTCTGGCACTCCCACTTCCTCTCTGCCATCACTGCCTTCCTCTCTCCTGGCTCTGCGGAGTCTGCTCCTCTGGTGTCAGTTGGAGGCCAGGTTTCCGTGACACCCATGACAGCTGGAAAGCTGTGGGGCGAGGGGTGACGAAGGAGGGGCTGTGGGAAGCAGAAGGTCCCACTGCCTTAATCACGGCACCTGAAGCAGCTGAGTGGCTGGGCGCCCCCTGCAGGATGACATGTGACACAGCAGCACACACTTGGCCAGTCCCATTTGGTTCCTGACCCAGCCCGCTGGTTCCACCCTGTCCTGCAAGATCCTGGAAGAACTCAGAGCCATGGGCACCATCCCCAGCCTCTCTGGCCTTTCTTAACCTTTGCCAATAGACGGAAATACCTGGGAATAAAATGAGTTCAAAATGAAAGACATGAACGGGACCCATCCCCAAGTGCTGGGGCGTGATAAAAAACTCCCAGCGTCTCCTGAGAGACGCCATCGTCCTTCCCGCCAGATTTCCAGCTGCCTGACCTGTAGAAACAGTAGCACCTCTGTCCTTGGCCGGAAAAACAGCTGCCGAGTCTGGGATACAGGGGAGACGGTGCGCGTGGCACCCGGAAAACCGCCAGGCAGCCCAGGACTAGACACTCCAGTTGTTCATTCTCAGGAAAACTTCACACGCAGCCTCCGACACGTGGGCGTATCAGGGAGAAAGTGAGGGCGAGGAAGAGAGAGGAGAGAAGGCTCTCTGGTTTGGGTCGTCTTACACTGAGCTTAGAGGGAAAGCAAGGACGCAGAGACAGAGTCCAGAATCTTTTGATGTATGGGTATGAACTGTTTTCCACACCACGTGCTACAAAGATTTCCCTTCCCCCACTGGACTGCTGTGCCGCCTTTATCAGAAGTCGACCGACGGTGCGTACAGGGGCCTGTTCCTGGACGCTGTTCCACTTTCTTTGATGTGTATGGTTTTTTTTTTACGAACAGCGTGAGCTGAAGCCACGCCATCCTGATTCCTGCAGCTTCACGGTGAGTCTTGAAATCTACTAATGCAAAGTCCTTCGACTTCCTTCTTCTTCAAAAATGGCTTTGGTTATAGGTCCCTTGTATTTCCATTTAAATTAACGTGACAATGTCTACAAAAAAAAATCTTACTGTCAAGTCACTTTGTGTCCCACTGACTCATGCTAATTCTCTGCGTAGCGCTGAACAGTTTTTATGGTTTACCATCTGTCTCTTCCCGCTAGAATACAATAAGCTTCAGGAGGAAAGGGAAATTACCTACTGTTTCTTTTTTCCCCTCTGCTGCATCTCCAGCTCCTCGAATACGTAAGGCCTTTCACCTAATAAGTCTTCAACAACTATTTGTTGAATAAGTGAATTTATTAGTCTAAGTGAATTTTTCCTCGTGAAAACCCCTATAGTTATAGAATTTGGGGGGCTGATGACCCTTTCAGAGTGTTTTCTTGAATTAGAGGCACTTGCAAAGATGCTAGCAGCTCCTCAGAATCTAGAAAGACTGAGAAGAGCCAGGTGTAATGGAAGGAGCCTTGGCCTAAAACTTAGAAGGCCACAGTGTCTCAACCGGCTCTGCCACTAACCAGGAGCATAAACTTGAGAAAGTCACTTAACCTCTCCAGACCGCTTCCTTTTTAACCTGAAATTTAGCATTAATAATTATATCCGTCACACAGGCACAGTATAGGAATTCAATGATACAATCATGTCAAGCATCAGGTACATAGTCTGTCACATAAAAAGTGGAGGATTTAAATGATTAAAACTGTTAGAAGTTCCTGTGGGTTTGCTCTGGTACAGACTGAAAGCTTGGAACAAACAAAGAGAAAAAAACAAACCGAACGACAGAAACCTTTCCGCAGGTGGGAGGTAGGAAGTGAGCAGTGCCTGGGGACCTGGCGGCCCAGGGTGTGACTTCAAACCTCTCGCTGGTCTGCAATGAACCGTCTTTGCCGCCCCGCCCCAGTCACAGCTCCAGCCCTCACCCACAAGCCTCCCCTCCCCCACGCCCACAGGAGGAGGCAGTACTTCACCCACAAAAGGTTTTCACCCGCAAATGTCTTCTTCATGCCACTCAACTGCTCTTGCCGCCATGACCCCAGCTCCTGGCTCCCTGAGGGTCAGAGGGTCGGGTCACACCAACCGTTCCCTCGGGCAGGCTGTGAGTCATGGTTCTGGAAAATCAGGCTATCAAAGTCAGGGGTCTTCCTCATTCATGTCATTGCTTGTTAAACAGGAGACAATTGGGCAAGGGGGAAATAAGGTGAGGGGGTGCGCTGAGTGAGGGTACAGCCTGTGTGTGTGCATGTGTGTGCGTGTGTGCGTGTGTGCATGTGCGTGTGAGAGAGAGAGAAAGAGAGAGGGAGAAAAGCACTCGGACTGGCAGTGGCTGTAAATGGAAAGGACACCTGGGCTGCTCTGTCCTGATGGCCACACCAGGGACTCACTGTCCTATGTCCACTCAAAATAGGGCTGCCACCCAGAGCAGGGCCCGGAAGTTAGCGGCAGCCCCAGCCCGCAGTTGGGACGGGGTGGACAGGATGACTGGTGGCTGCAAGTGTCCACTCTGTGGCTGAAGCATCTCACCTCCACCGGGCGCACACACAGCCTGGGTGGCTGGCCACCCGCACGGCATCTAGGTGACGTGGGGACAGGGGCTGCCTGTCTCTCCCAGGGCTCAGGGACCCGTATCGACCTTCCCTGTTGGAAGGGTCCAAATAGCAGCCGGGCCAGGGCTCTGGAGACGAGAGAGGGGACAGAGGCCTATTCCAGGGAACTCCGGAACCCTCCTGAGCACCGACAACCTGCGTGGGGCAGGCGAGCAGACTGACCCACACCCCAGGGAGCAGGCCACGCGAGCGAAGGGGTGGCCCCTGGTCCCTGGCACCCGAGCAGCTGCACCAAGGGGTCAGTGGTCAGCCTGTAGGAAGAACACCACACTCTGCAGGGCGTGGGCCGCCGAGGGTCACCCTGCTGAGCACACAGAAGATGCAAGGTGTTGCCGGGAAGAGATTCAGTTTCCTCCAGGAAGGATCACACACTAAGACCGGAAACCCCGTTTCTGCATGGGTGGGGGTGCTAATCTCTCAGCTGGCCCTGCTTCCTTGGCTCCCACTTGCCAAACACCTGTTCCTCTCGTGGTCCCACGCTGGACCCCACAGGCTCTCAGTGGCAGAGCCACGTGGGGCAGACAGGAAAGGGGCTCCTGAGTGAGAGGAGGCATGAGGAACTGACAAACTGTCACCAGGGGCACCTTCAGGATGCAGACCAGTGACCC
>PVIA01012325.1:0-38474 GCA_004024845.1 Tonatia bakeri
GAGGACAAAGGATTCTGAGGGAAGAAAGACTATGGGGAATGAGCTTCTCAATGAACAAAAGGTGGCCTGACTTTTGGGCCATGGATGATAGAATGCTGCAGCTGAACCCTGAAAAGACATCCATTAATGTCCAAAGCAGCTGCAGAAATGACAGTGATTTACCAGAGATGTGGTCCCATCAGAAGGTCTCTTCTCCCAGCTCAGCATCACATTCACTGTGTCTCCTTGATTCCTGGCTGCTCTGCTGGGAGTGAGTCTCCGTGACCCCACCCTCCCTCTAGTCCACCGGGTCTAGGCTCCTGTGCCAAATTCTAGCTGCATTGTCTTCATTTGCACCCTGCCTTTGACATAGTAGTAATGTCCAGTGCAGGCAAGATGCCAAGTGCCAGCTGAAATCAATTCAAGCAATATTTTATGAGTTCCAACTCTAAGTAATAGAACATGTCATGGGACATTGGATTATGGAGGGTACAAAGGAGAGAAAATTCTTGGGATACCCGCAAGTGTTTGATCCCAGGGTGGTTAGTCTCAGCTATAGTTAGGATATACGCTATTGTTGATATTGCCTTTAATTATGTGTAGTCTCATCTGCATAGTCTTTTATAAGCTCTTAGAAAATAGTAACTGCAACCAATTGTCTAGGGCTCCCACAAAGTGAAACACAACAGTATTTTAGATTGTTGTGAGAAACCCAGAGAATCTGGAGACAGGGAAAGCTCTTAAGTCTACTTTTTACACAATAGAGCTTCATACCATTATTCTGTATATAATCTTTTTACCAAAACACTGTCGCCTGTTTCTGTCAACAAAAGACCTCTTTGTTTTGATAGTCAAGCAAAACCTTAAGCTCAGTAGAGACAACAGAATGGGCTTTTTAAATGACAATATGGAAGGGCTAAAATGCCTTACATTGGGAATGTAAATTGGAAGCTTTTTTATAACCATAGCCCTCAGTTTTGATCAACTTTAGTTTTTTGAGTTGGGTTTTTAAAAATTTTTTTTATGACACTCATGAAGTTCCCTGGAATGAAGCTGAGGATAACCGTATCTTTCTTCTCTGAGTACAGGGTAGGCATAGGTGAGGAGGAAGGCGAACTTTCCCACATCTTTGAGCCCTCTAAAAAAGTTGTCTTTGACTGCCAGTCTCTCCCAATCATTCTCCCTTTGAACATACAGAGTCCAGCATAAATAATGCCCCTTTTTTATTACAAAATCTTTCATTACAAAATCATAAGCATGTAATTCTGTAACAACAATATCACACTCAAGCACACCATATGACACTTTTGGTGAATTGTTCAAATTAAAACTATAAATTATTACACCAATGTTACTACCTACCAGCCACACTCAAGCAAGTGTTACTTCTGCTGGACCCTATGTTTGCTCACACACACATAGCTGAGAGCACCATAACAGGGCAGAAGTACATGATATAGGGATAGATAGAGTGTCCCTGACTCCTCTCCATGAACTTGAGTGCAATTCTAAAGCCTGTTTATTGTTTTTGTAGCCCCCAATATTTTGGAACCTTCTTGAAGGCTTAGCTTTCCACCTCTATCTTCTGAAAAAAAGAAGGTGATATTTTCTTTGGAACTCTCCCTTCTCTTTCTGGCTCTATTTCTCCAACTAGACAGTTCTGAATCACTCTTCACCTCTGAGATGCCTCTGTTACTATTATACCGTGGGTGTGAGTGAAGTTGATCTCTCTCCTTTCCAGGCTGGTAGATGGTGTTTCCTTCCATTGGCTTTTGTTCATAACAAAGAGACCACTGAGTTATAAGAAATCATAGAAGTGACCATCCCTATCCCATTCATGCCCTAAGAGCTCAGACTGGGACTTGTTTGATGTTGCAGCCTCAGCATTTAGTGTGATACTCCTAAAAGGGCAGTGGGTATCCCAAGTCATAAAATACATAACCCTCCAGCTTGTATATTCCTATTTCTTTTTTAAATTTTACTTATTTATTTATGTATTTGCTATCAAAGCTATTTCCATGGTAGTGAGCTTAGAAAATATTTGTGAAAGAAATGGTTCTGGGCTAGCATTGCATCCACTTGTAAGGACTCAGAAGGACCTTGCTTCTCTTCCCAGATTCATTGCTCATGCTCTTAGCTCCAACCATAGGGAGCCACTTTGAACATGCTGTTCTCTCTGTTTAAAATATTTTCCTCTCTGTTATCTTATTCTGTTCCCACCTTTGCTAGCTCTTACTGCCTTTTAGGTTGTGTCTAGAAGTCACTCTAAGAAGAAGCCTTCCATGGCCTTCTAAGACCCTGCCCTGTGTTCCCAGAGCACTTTATGCTCACACCATTGCAGGATTGCCCATCTTCTTGCCTACCTCCCCTGATACTTGGTAACCTTCTGGAGGACAAAAACTGTTTCATTCATTGTTTTTTCTCTAGCTTCTAGCAGCTATTTGGCACAAAGTAGACATTCAGTAAATATTTGGTGAGTGAACAAATAAATGGAGTCCAAACAAGGAAGACATTTGTAGGCATAGATTTCTTTTCCTTCAGAAATTAAAGTGTGGCCAGAGACTTTGCCCATGCCCATGTTCGATGCCAGTGTAGGCTTCTCAGAGGGTTCCTATGGATGAGCACCTGGCCTGGGACCTAGTTGTTCCTTAGACCTTCTCAGAGGCTGCCCTTCTCTGCATCTGGGCCCCAAGATTTCTCCACCAGGCTGGGCTCTACTCCTATTCTATACCTCTCCTCAACTCCTCCATCCTGCTCAGGCCTCTGCTGCCTTTCTTTTTACACCTAGCAATTCCTCTCCCAGGTTCCATGTCCTCTGACCTGTCTGAGCTGTGATGACTCTGGCTCCTGGAAACCTGGTGGTCTCTATTCACCAATCACTGCCTCTTCCATTTGCTCTGAGTGAAGCATGTTCACTAACTGCTTGCTAAGCTTGGATCTACCTTTGGATGAAACCTGAGAGTCTGTCCTGCTTGTTCTGAACAGCTCTCAAGTCTTACTGGTAGCATGAGACTCTGAAGTGAATGCCATCAAGCTTGCAGCAAGGAACTTAGTCAAGGCTAGAAGCCAGCTTACAATGGGTCCAGTGTTGGCTCAACTAGAGTTCAGTTCCTTGGAGGTTTGGGGAAAGAATGTCCCTAGCTCCTCTCTGGTAATTCACTTGGCTCCCATCAGAGGAGAGACTTTCAAGAATTAAATCACTTCAGTTTTACGAAAGAAGAATTATAGTGCATTCAGTAATGACAAGTAACTGCCTGCTAACAGTTAGAGGAGGGTCTCTGCTTGAAGACCCTAATAACCAACATTCCTCCCCTATTTGTACCTGGTACTGAAGCTTAAAGGATCCTGATCAAAATGGAATGAGAAGAAATTAGGGGTACAGCAGAGAAATGGGCAATGGGAATAAAGGGGAGATAGAGAGAGAGAGAGTGAGGAAGACAGAAAGATCAGGACAGAGCAAGAAACAAATGGGATGAGAGTAAAATAAAAGCCAAATGAGGTATGTGAAAGTGAGGAGGAATAAAACATTGGAGAAAGAAGAAACAATGGGGACCCAGCAGAAGTTGGAGAAAATGCCTCCAGGAGTAACCTAGAGAGAAAGGAGAGAGCAGAGAAGTGAGAGAAAGGAAGAAGCCTGGGGTAAGAAAGAAGATTCATGCTATAACTTTAATCTTAACTAAGAGGATTAATAAGCCCCCATTTATCCAATGCCACATATATACCAAGCACCATGTTAAGGCTTTGTAGTTATAGTATAGTGGGTGCAGTAACCCAAAACTGAATTCACAGTGTGGCTGTATGTGAAACTGTGAACTAGAAAATATTCAGACATCTTCATGTAAATTCATATGCAGGAAGCTGGGCAAACTGAGTCCTGAGCATCGGAGGGCTCCACCACCTTGAAACACCAGTGAATAACCAGGTTGGGGGTAATAGGTTTCCAGACTGGAAAGTCATCTCAGGTCCTGCAGGCAAGTAGGCCTGGCCCTACAACTCTAAAGATCCAGGCATTGTGCTATAATCATATAACACTTGGATACTCATGGGCTGTGTAGCTGGAGACAAAAAACTCATAGCTATCTTAGCCCACTGAATCCTGGCTTACCACAACACTGTGATAATCTCCGTTAAAGAAACACAAGTTGCTTTCCCATTGTTCCTAGATGGTGGCACTAAGAATCCAACACGATCACTATGATGCAAAAACCAGGCTCTTTCCTTTCCACTATGGCCTCTGCTCTGCTGTCCCACCCTTGGTGGTCAGAGCAGTATGTTCCTGGAGGTCAGCCTCAGACAGTCTTCAGGCAAACAGTAGAGGAAAGAAATACAGTGTTGGTGGGTCCAGAAGCAATGACCCAGGCAGAAAGGGAACTCTGGGACCCATGAAGATAGATGACAATATTTATCCCTGCCAACCTGGACAAGGTGAGAAGGAATTCATTTGGAGCGTAGGAAGCACACAACCTGACCCTATAGGTCAGCCTCAGTCCCCTCCACCTGTTGTGGACACATAGCAGCCTGGAGCCCTAGGATTTGAGGAACTTTTTGTCCCTCACAGCTTCAGTTGTACACGGCTTAGCAAGAACGCTGCCCCTGAGCCTCTGAGCCAGGGCATCACAGTCTAGGAGATTTGTGAAAGTTCGTTTTTGTCTTGCAGGGGCTTTGTTCCCATGTGATTTCATTAATTGACTCGTTTCTCCTTAGAGCTGCAGGGAGCCTGGTAGTTCAGGCCATTAAATCCCTTCTCTTGGCCTAATTCATAGCCTGAGATCGCAAGCTGTGCAACATAATCCATTTGTCCTAATTTGATTTTTTCTTTTCAAGAGGCTTCCTTGGCAGCCAGGTTTTTTCTCATTATGATATGATTCATCTGCATGGTAATTCCCATTAGAATTAGTATTTCAGACATGATTCATCTTTGGAAATATTAAGCAGGAACATCATTTCAGAAAGTTCTGTTACATTCATAGCCAAAGGGAATTTCTGTGAGAGATGCCCCTTCATTTATCCAGTGTGCCCTGTGCTGGACTCTGAGCTAAGGGCTTAGGGAATATAGAGATGATAGGACCTCACCCCTGCCCTGAGGAGCTCCCATTCTAAAAGGAACATGACATGGATGTGAGTGTTTATGGGATGGATGATATGAGAAGTGCAAAGAGGGAAGGTAGTACGTTCTCCTTAAAGTCTCAGGAAGTGGATCTCAAACGTTGGCAGGAATCAACATCATTTGGAGGGCTTGATACAACACAGATCTCAGGCCCCAGCCCCAGATGTTTTGATTTAGTATGCCTGGGGTGGGACCCAAAAGTTTCATTTCTAACAAGTTCCCAGGTGATGAAGATGATGGTGTTGTGGGCAACACACTTAGAGGACTAGAGGACTTAGGTCTAAGGCTTTAGTTATTTCTCTGTTGCCTACAGCATGTTCTGAGCTGGAGACAAATGTTGAATAAGACATGTTCCTCTGCACTTTCCCTCCCCCACTCCTGGGAACTCACAGACTGAAAGGGAAGAGACTCTAAACTTCACAGAAAAGTGCCATTATAGAGTTTGCATTGGAGCCCAGAAAAGAAGATTCTTGTTTCTTGCTGGAGCCCTGGAAAGGCTGTATGGAGGAGGCAGAATTTGAATACAAGGGTAAAATGTGGATTGAAAGAAGTTACATGGAAGGGCATTTCCATCTGTTAAATGTCCTTGGCCATCCTCTCACACTCCTTAGATGTTTCCTGCAGTAATAAAGATTCAACTTACTTCCTGTAGAAGCTGGTGGCATAGCTCTAGTTAATTGGCCTTGCCTTAGCAAAGCCTTTATTTTTGGCTCTCTGGAGCTCTGTTTGGTCAGCGTCTCGTGCGTGGTCTGAATAGTCTCAGTCAAATGGAATTCTCTACACAGGCACTTGAATGGAATGTGGATTCAAGAGCAGAGGAAGCCACAGCTTGCTACCAGAGTCCTGCTTCTCATCTCTGCCACTCAGGTCTCCAACCTACCTCAGCTGCCACCCCCCAGAACAGCCACACTGTTTTTGTTGACTCTTCAGGGAATTTGGCAGTTTTTATATCATTGCATTTTGTTTAGGCACAAACACCATGAGCAATCAAACTTTCAGCATCTTCAATGGTCTAGAACACTGCTTTTAGATTCCAGAAGTTAGTAAAGGGGCCCAGGAGACCAGTAAAAGGGGTTTCCAAACCACAGCTCTCATACTTGATTCCATGAGGGAGGCTCCCACAGTCTTACCCAGCCTATTAAATCACAGTTAACACATAGTTCAAATAAATGTGATTGTTTTCATAGCTCAGGCTACTTAAGAATCGAATCACATTTTGGGGAGGGTAAGGATACTATTAGAAGTAGATACATAGTTACTAGTGAAAAAGAACACCTGATATTGAAGGAAACATTGATTAAGAGAGGGAAACAGAAGACTCTAACTACATACTACATTAGAAAATAATGAAGGTCAAAATTATCATAAAAATTAAGGTTAATTAATATCCTCCATCCCCTATTTAAGAAGGATAGGAAGTGTGGGTCATTGAAGAATAACACAAAGAGGGCCCTTGGAGATAATGTTGGCTGACCCCTTCATGTTAAAGAAAAGAAAACTTGGGGAGGGGTGAGTTCCAGTCACAGGGCGGAGTTTGTCTTTTTTTTTTTTTAAATCATTGTTCTCAAGCATCTACCATAGTCTCTGTAATCACAACTCAGTATTTATTGAATTAAATTGAATTAGGAAAGTCAATATATAAATCCACATTCTGCTTTTTTAAAAGTTCCATCATTCTTTCAAATTACCGTTTTTGTAAAAAATCAGGGTGGAGAATAGATCTGATTAATCATCCTCAACTCTAAGCACATCAATAAATGATGATGGAATAATGTTAAACTATTGATAAATTTTTCAGAATAGGGCATGTCTGGTGAATAGCAATTAGAGCCACACTTGGCTACAGCTATTCTAAATATTTTGTAAAGATGTTATACCATTTCATTTGATTTCTGTATCTGGTGTTCAAAAAATACAGGTGACAGTACAATGTCACCTGTGGATTAGGTGAACACAATGGATTCATGATCAAAAAACAAGAGAATTCTAGTCAAGTTCTTGGCAAAAATATAGAATAGAAACATTCATTAATTCAAGCAATAAACTATTTATCGAGAAGCTATAATGCCAAACACTTCTAGACACTAGAGATACATATGTGAAAAAAGAAATAAAGTCCTCAACAAGTTGACATTCTAGAGGGAAGAGAAAAACAATGAACAGAGGAAGATGTAAGGATCGTTAACTACAATTACCTCTCCCTTAAAAGAGATTTCTTTGACAATGGTATTGTAGAATTCTGTTTGGTTTAGTGGTTAGCAGCACTGGCTTAAAGACAGAGTCCTGATGCAGAGTTCTAGCTGTGTGCACATCAGTTCCTTATTTTTAAGCAGCAGTAATAGTAGGACCTCTTTTTAGAGCTCTTCTGAATTTTCAATTAAATCATGTCTTAGTGCCTACTTTATTTTAAGTACTCAATAAATATGGCAGTGATTACAAGTAATGAGTCAATGGAACCCTAAGCAACAAGCTTTTTCTTATTGAAACATTTCAGAACATATGCCCTCAGATCTTGGAATGTCATAATTTTCCATAACTCTGACCTCAGAAAGATAGATTTTGAAATAGAATAAGTACAAAATTGACTCCCCTTGACAAGTATCCTCTTTGGCCCCAGTAAAAGTCAAGTTAAGACAAAGCCTTTTGTGGCTATGTAGAGGAAGCTTTCCTCCTGGGTGAGTCTGTGGACACTGTGTGTCTGGCTGCTTCATGTCTTTCTGTGCAGCAAAGTCTTTGGCTTTGTCTCAGTCTGAACCATCCCAGCTCTCTTCAGCCTTGGATGTTTGTTGTGTTGTGCTTTGGGTCTGAATTCCATGTCTCAGTGCTGGTTTCTGCAAGGCATCCATCTTTATTGAGTCACAAGGAACTGCAAATGCTTTCTTGAATGTTTTCCATTGCTTGCTTTTCTGCAGGTAACTTTACAGTATCAAGGTCTTTCTGCTCAAATGCAGTACCTGCCATAACAAGAGTAGTGTAACTCCGTGGAGAGAATCCACTCCTGGTTCACAGTGGTTGTTAAACACAGGAGCCATGAGCAGCTCTGTTTGCAACATTGATCTATAGCTCTCTATATAAATTTTAAATCTCTAAGAATTTAAAAATGACCAAATGTAGAAACCTTGACTCTTTTCCTTTCTTATTTCCTAGCAACTTCAGCAAGTCCTATAGAATCTATATCCAAAATACATTTGTACCACATATAAAAGTCTGCGATATTTACTTATTTGGTCCACTTATTTACTACCTGCTTTCCCCACTAAAGTGAAGCTTTCTTGCTCACTATTGTAATCCCAGCCATTGGTCTTGGCACAATGTATGTGCTAAATCAATATAAATCTATTGTTGAATGAATGAATGGACACATACCTGTTTAGCAAACTTAGGTGCCCTTCTGTGACATGTTGATTTTATCTCAGAAAAGATAGTGGCCCACATTGGACAGTAGTATGTCCAGTTTTTAGTACCTTCTATTACCATACTAATCAAGTGAGATAAAGTTCATATTTTTCTTAACCATGTAATTTAAAACTATGAATTTCTATATAAGGAAACATGTGGGCCTTCATTAATCATGACTATTTTCAAAATTAATTTAGGGTGACCATGAAAATTGTCATGAGTAAAAATAATAACAGCAGCACCATAAACATCATTTAAACCTTTTGCAAATAACAATGTTTTCTTGAACCCCACCATTTGGGCTTTGGGTGTAACTCTGTTTTGTACAATGGATAACTTTGGGCCACAGAGTTGGACGAACATAGATATCAATCCTGGTTCAGACTCTTACCAGCTGTGCAAAGTTGTTCTACATCTCTTCACCTACCCAGGCTTACTATACCTATCTGCCAAATGAATCAGCCTCTTTGGGTTAGTGTATGGATTTAAATTTCATGCAGGTAGATACTTACCACTTTTTCCAACACATCACCATTATGTCAATCAACTTTTGCCTTGTAATGAAGCACTCCCACAATTTAGTGACTTTCCACAAGTAATTTATTTAGCTTATGTTTCTGTGAATTGGCTGGTGTGGCTCTCCTAGTCTGGATCAACTGATCTCTGCTAGGCTAATGCATGTATCTATGATGGCAGTCGGACTGGCAATTGGATGATCTAGGATGGTCTCACTGAGTATCTGGCTGTTGGCAGGCTATCAGCCAAGGTGACAAAAGTGGCTGCACCATGGTCTCTAATTCTCCAGAAAGATGGCTCTGGCTTCTCCATGTAGTCACTATCGCACAGTTCCTAGAAATAGCAAGAGGGAGCAAGCTTCAATGAACAAGTGGTTTTCAGGACTTTGTTTGTACCATGTGTCCTAAATTCCCATTGGTTAAGCAAACCCCAAGGCTGGCCCAGAATCAGTGAAGGAAGTAATTTATGGCATTTTTGGTAGTTTATCACAGTCATCATTGTCATCATCATCACAGAAACCAATATTTTTGAGCATTTACTAAGTGGCAGGTACTGTTCTAGCCCTATTATGTTTATCAAAGCTTGTAATTCTTCCTACAGCCTTCTGAGGCAGAAACAATTATATCCCCACATTGGAGAAAAGGAAACTGAGGCACAAAATGAGAAATTGTCCAAGATCACACAGCTGGGAAGCAGGGGTGCTAGAATTCAAGCCAACACTCCACAGCCATGCTCATAATGATTGTTCTATACTGCCTCCCCTTCCCACTCTATATATGTGGAGTTTCCCATAATTGCTTCTTTTTTTAAAGTGGATGATCTAATAAGTGGTCATAGCCTGATTTTAATATGTTCCCTGAGCATTGCCATATCTACCACCAATTCATCCATGTTTCAGCGTTTTTCCAACCAGCACCTTGAATTCAGCTCATCCAGTACCTGTGTGACTATCATGTGTTAGTCCAGATCTTGATAGAACCTGCTGATCTTTTTCTGGTCTTTGTGTGTGTGGTGATGGCAGCTCAGATCTTTATTTTTAGGGCTCTTTGTCTTGTATTTCACCAGACAAGTTTGACAGCTTGGAAACAACTAGGTGATAGCAATGCTGAATGATTACTTAATACATACATAACATTTATATATGTTGAAGGTGAGCTGCATCACCCCTTGAGAGCAGAGACCATGACTTTTTCTCTGTATCTTTGACAACTAGCACAGGGAAGAGCACACAGCCAAGAGACATATTGAAGGACCTCAGCACATGTTTATTGTATGTATGTATAGCCATATCCATGGCCCATCGAGGCAGGGGTCACAAATGCATATACTAATGGTGCCCAGATTTTGGCCAGGTGTGGTAGTGGTGGGGATTGGTGCCAGCTGGAGAACTCATGCCCTGTCTAAGGTCTAGCCCTTCATACTACATGGGAATGCTCAGCGTTGCCAGATTATTCCATTTATCAGAAGATGCTGTAACTTCAGATGTGTATGTAAACTTCCCTGATTTTAAAACACCATGTGTCAAATGAAGCAGATCTTTTGAATAAATCAATAAATCTGGCCCATGGCAAGCCAATTTATGACCCCCAACATTAAGCACTTCTTGGCACCTCTCTGTTGTGTTACAACTGTCTTGAAGGCCCAAGGTGCAAGGATAGCCACAGAATAAGGCAGAGGTGGAGCAGTGAGATGATAATAGAGGCAGAACTTCAAGAAAGATGGATAATTGCCTGTTTCAAAGAATCCACAGAGGTCAAGGAAATGAGAATAAGAAAAGGCCATTCAATTAGAGCAAGTTACTTGGTACAAGTATATGCACAGGCTGTGTGTTCTTAAAAAAATTATGGTCAAATAACATGAGTATGAGTAGTGCTCAAACAGTTAAGCAAAATAGATTTCTTCACTCTAAACTTTTTACTTGTCTTTAATATTCTAATATGCAATATAAACCTTGAAAAGGTGAACTATTTACTAAGTTTTTTAAACTTACAGGATCAAGGAGTTTTTATTTTGTGTTGCCTTTCTAGATGTAATGATTTGAGGAAGACACTTTGGGAAAGCTGGGTAAGGGACTGAATGAGACATTGGGAATCCCTGAAGGCATGATGTGGAGGCTGCAATGCATAACATAAGGAGTTAGGACATTTGAGCCAATGGAGGAACTTGGCAAGAAAGAAACTAGGTCTACTCATTAGTAACTAAGAACTGTAACCATATTCATCTCAGTAGAGGAAAACCTTTTTGGCATCATTCCTCTGCTAAAAACAAAAAATAAACACCTGCCCCCCCCCCCAAAAAAAATGAAGTGTTCCCACTCATGATGAGTTAAACCTTTTGGTTTGACATTCAAGACTCCTTTATCAGGCCAACTGACCTTTCTAATTTCTCATCTGCTCTAAATGCCCTGCTCTGCTTACTGTCCTTAAGATGCATACATTTCCATGCACCATTGCTTACCATGTGGGTTGCCTCCCCCAGCTACTTCAGTTAGAGTTGTGCCTGTGTTCTAAGGCACAGCTCAAATCTGTTTTTCCTCTGGAGCCTTCTTTAGCCCTCAGACCTCGCAATGGGTTCTCTTCCCTGAACCTCTAGAGCATTTTCTTCTGAAGGACTTGTTTGAGACTTAGTGTGTCAGAGATTGCCTGTATGATAAGGAGCTGAGAGGAGAAAAGCATGTCCTGAGCTCTGCAGCTGTCTACCCCTCACAATATATCCAAATAAGGTTAGGATGATATTATCTAGCCGCACATAAGAGCAAGGGTATAAACCCCATCTCAGTGAGTTTTGTAGACTGCTCTGTTGTTACATAACCATCTGGTGTTTCCTGAGAATAGAGGAGTCCATACTCTTCTTGAATGGTAATGGGCATCATTTTTAGATACTAGGCTGAGCACTTTACAGTATTGTCTTGGTGAATCCCACAACATCCCTAAGAAGAAGTATCTTCATTTTACAGAAGAGGAAGCTGTCTCTAAACATTCAAGTCAGCTTGCTCATGCTTATGCTCATGTGCAACTCTCTAACTGGTCAAGGTAGAGCCAGGTGTACAACCCCATATGCCTGATGCCAAAGCTGAGCTCTTTCTGTCTCAGGTCACCATCTCCATGGCTATACTTGCCACCAGGAATTTAATGACAGAGAATTAAGGTCAAAGAATTCATACTTCGCCTTCAAGTGACAAGTATATACTAGTAGAAAGGGGAAAGCAGGGTAGAAATCTAATTAGGGTTAACCTAGTTTGAATAATCTGGGTATTTTAGGTCCATTCTAAAGACATTCTAAAGAGGACCCACATAGCTCTACAGGGGTCCTCTTGAGTGTCTGTGGACCCTAATTAAGATGATTTTTGGAGCATGAAGCATCATGGGGGCATATGCATTTACTGGAGGGCATAGGAGGATCTTCTTTTCCCTGGCCACTCATTGAAGTCACAAGAGGGGGTGACTTTTGTTTCCACCCTACTGTGAGCTCTTTTGCTTATCACTGGACTGTCAACTCTTTGAGAAGAGAAGCTGTCATATTTACCCAAGCCTGACACATAACTGGTATATAAACACATAATGTTTATTTGATTTGGTGTATGAATAACAAGACAGCTGCGGCAAGGTGCTCAAGGTGGCATGATGAAAAACAAAACAAAACAACACAATGTAGTCTACCTTTGTCCTGGCTGGGTAGCTTAGACGGTTAGAGTCTTGTCCCGATATGGCAAGGTTGCAGGTTTGATCCCCAGTCCGGGCACATACAAGAATAAACCAATGAATATATAAATAAGTGGAACAACAGATTGATGTTCCTTTCTTTCTCTCTCTCTAAAATCAATAAATAAAAAATTAAAAAATATATAGTCTACCTTTATTTCTCCATTAAAAAGCTACACTAACTCATCCCATGTTCCTTCCCTGTTTTTTATACAGTACCCAGAAGTCTCTGGCTTCCCAGAGGCCTTGACAAAACCCAAAACCTTTCTGCAATAATGTCAAACCTCATCATTTTCAGACCTCATCTTCTAAATTACAATAAATTGTGAAATCCTGCAGTACAGGAGGTGTGTGTTACTCTCTGCCTGTGCCCCACATCTTTTAATGCTGTTCCTTGCATAGAGAAGAATCTGTACAAATTCATATTGAATGATTGGAATGGATTGGGATTATGGTTGGGAACCTGTCGTAATAGTTCAATCTCCTTGAGATAATTCTTGGTAAATTCAATTTTTAAAGGGAAGAGAAAATCAGGGTAGTGACAGAAACAGGACAGGAACAATGGGCAGAATCGGTCAGCTCATTGGATGTGAGAAGTGAGGAAGGAGGAAAAGAAAAAGGATTAAAAGATTTTGATCCAAGCTGATGGATTGAAGCATTGTGACCAAGAGAGAAATACAGTATTTCCCCTTCCCCACGGCTTTCTCATTCTTGCTTCTGTTTAAGCATGTAGGAAAGATTCCTCATGAATGTCAGGTGGAAGTATTTCTTGGAGGCAGACAGACCTGGGAAAGTCAAAAAAGGAAAGGTTTGGCATTGTCCCTCTGCAGAAGGGCTTTGCTCTGCTGAGGAGGAGAAGAAATTTGAGCTGAATATATTTTTGGTTGGTACAACTTGTAAGTGCTCTGTTTGATAGCAGGGTTGTTTGAATGGCCTATTTCATAACTACACATAGCTTTCCCAAAGAAATGGTGTCTGTAGAATGTTCAGGTTAATACATGAGTCCAGTGCTCAAAAGTGTTTGTGCTTAGAGCGACTGAGCCTTCTTTCTTAATAAGTCATCTTGGCATTTTGTCAACAAGTTAATTTGCTTTTCTAAGAAACTAGATTAATACTTCCTGTACTTTGTGCTATTCACAGATCTACAATGCAGTGAGAAGGGGAGAAGAAACAGAAGATACAGTTGGATCTCTTCTCCATTTCTTCACAAAGCTCCCAGTCTCTGAGACAGCCCATGAGAGGATTAACGTTGGTCCCTGCTTAAAGCAATGTGTACAAGATACCGTATGTGAGTATCGGGCCACCCTCCAAAGGACTTCCATATCTCAGTACATCACCGGTTCTCTCCTAGAAGCAACCACATCTTTAGGAGCAAGAAGTGGCCTTCTCAATACTTTTGGAGGATCCACTGGACGAATGATGCTGAAAGGTATGTCTGAAATTTCACTTTTAACTTTTCATCTTTGAGTGCAGAAAAGAATCTAATATTTATACACCTGATGAAAAATTGAGGTCACTTTTCAGCAACTTTAAGTAAAGGTAGTTGCTTTAAGAGAATATAAAAGGGCAGTTCTTTATCAAAGTCCCTAAAGGTGCAAACATTCCAAAAAATAAGCATTAAGATTTTGATTTTTTTCAAAAGAAATAAGTGGTGTAAAAGCTGTCTTTATTATTTTTTGTTCAGAAAGGTGATTTCTCTTAGTGGTAGTCCATAACACACGTCAGTTACTATGATAAGGTGCCCATAAACAAGTGTGGTCACAGTGAACACAGTGGCTGGGAACAGAATAAAATATACAGGTTGGACCAAAAGTAGGTTTGCAACTGTGAGTATATGAAGCAGTTTATTCTTGCATTGTTATTAATTATTGTATTATTTTCCATACAAACAACTGTAAACCTATTTTTGCCCCTCCCTGTAGTTCTCCTTCCTACACAGAATCAGTAGGTTCGTGTTGATCAAAAAAGCTAAAGGCCATTTCCAATGACTTGTATTTTAAAAGATGAGATAGATAGGCATTCTCTTGGCAAATGAAAGCCAATGGAAAATGGGGTCCTTTGGCATCAGAACTTCTCAGCTACTTCCCATGAGTAGCAGACAGGCAGATCAGAAATGTCAGTGCTCCAGACCCTAGGAGATTTGTGCACTACACAGCTGCCACAACCTGCTTGGCAGCGTCTCCTGGCAGGAAGCTGCCAACCAGACAGGGACTACATAGAGCACTGACTGGGGTCTATCAAGAGCTCAGTCTGACATCCGGCCATTTGTTTCCGGGAGAATAGTTCTTGTCCCTCCACAGCAAGCCCCAGGCCCCTGACTAGCAGGCCAGTGACCTTCCTCCTTGATCCTTAGCCTCTCCTCACAACCACCCTACTCACACACACCCTGGGCAGTCTGAGAAGAGACATCCACGTCTCGGTGTACCATGTGGGTGCCATGTTGGTTTGTTTTCTGGAGTCACTTTAAGTTTTTGCAGATTGGCTGTAAGTGATCATTGAACAAACAAAAGATGTGGAATCACTAATTCATGAGACTAAAGGGAAAAAACTTGATTTCATATGGTTTTTATTTATTCAACATAAGTTTTTTGAGCCCCTACCAGGTGTTTGGTGCTAGGTTCTGGGTAGGGAACAAAACATAGTTGCAGCTCTCATATAGCTTATCATCCCTGCGCAGTAAGCAGTTTCTCCTCGCACAGGATTCAAGATTTCTCTACTCTGATGTGGCTTCCAGTGACCACCAAGGCTATGTTTTTCATCAGTACTCTTCTTAGGAAGTTGGCCTCTGATTGGCATGTGGACGTGGCATTGCTTCAATGCTTGTGACTCCATGTGGGGATCTCATCCTGTGAGTTAATCAACTGTATTTATGAGATACCATTCAGTGCCCAGCAATGTATAGGTTTTATAGGAGATCCTAATGAAGTGCACGTCAATTTACTTACCTGTAAGTTGTTTATGATCCCAGTGAAGAGGCCAGATTTGCATGTATTACATATTCAGAGAATAATATGAGACTGTGGAGAGCTGAGTGCCAAATAATGTGAAATTGGCTCTAAATGTTCAAAGAGTTTGGAGAGGCAGTTAATATCTAATGTGACAAATGGTTTGGCCTGAAATGTGAGGCCTGAAACAAACAAACAAAGTCAGTAAAAGTTCCTTTCTTTCTTCTCCATTAATTGCAAAGGGACACATCTCCAAGACCAAGACAGGCTACCTGCAGTCTTACACAGACCTTTGGGGACAAAAAAAAGGAGGTTGCTGGTTAGCATGTCTGTTGCCCTAGTAGTAACTTGATCTCAGTTGCTATTTGCACTTCCCTGTTCAAATCAGAACTTCATGGATGAACACTCCCTGTTCTGGGACTCATTGGACCCTCAGCTAATGTGTTATCTCTAAATTGGTATTTTATGCAAGGATTGGAAGTTTCTTTAACTTTCTGTGTTGCAACTCAGTAATGGTATCCATCTGTAAGTAGCTTCTGCTAATAATACAATTAACTGGTTGGCTTCTGTTCCAGGCTTACTTCTGCAGCTCTGGCTCATTCCTGTGGAAACCCTTTTTAACTTCAGTGCAATCACCATGGGGTTTTCAAAATCTATTATGTGCCATAGTGACATGTGTTTCTTCAACATACAGTGGAAGAAAATGCATCAAAAATTATATGGACGGTTGAAATCATGGAGTGTTTATAGAATCTGTAGGTTTAGCATATTGACTAGTTGGGTCTTGAATGATGTTGGTCATGTACTCTATCAGGGGGTCTGGACAACATAGTGGCTGCTGTGACTTGGTTGTGTGCTTCTTTTATTGTTCACTGTGTGTCCTGTGGAATTCACTTGGCCAACAGCTTTCAGCTGTGTATTGCTGAAGACTATCTATGGGAAGTATATAACACTCACTCAGTCCCCAGTTTATAAATGGCTTATATCCCAGCAGTTCACTTCTCAGGAGCTGTGTGGAACTTAGAATACTTTCCTAGGGAACATTATTAAGTGTTGTGATTTGGTTCACAGACTAGTTTTAAAAGCCTCTTTAATGTATAACAGTTGACATCTGAACAAATGAGAAATCTTCCTATGGCATAAAAAGAAAAACACCATTTTTAGAATATTGAGAATCAGCCTCCAAGAAAAAAGCAATACAAGTGAGAGAAAAGACATTTTAACTAAGATGAGTAGAAAGTTAAATGTAAACTTTTATGGAGATTTGGACAAGAACTTTGGGCCATTTCAGAGATTTTAGATGTTGGCATCTGTAGTTCTTTTGTTACAGTTAATTACATGTAGATACTCATACCCCTATGAAAGAATCAGAAAATTATCCCAGTAACTTTCTTGTCTTTTCTTCTTTTTTTAGTGAGAGGCTTATAAATGGAATGAAGAAGGGAAGGTGGGGGCTGGGCAGTGTTTAATATTTCTTTCCCAGAGGGAAAGGGTAAAGAAGAAGGTGAAAAAGAATGACTTCTTCCATGAGAGGGATCATGTTTAAAGTAAATTACATGGATTTGGAAAGGTAGGGAAAAGTGAGGGGAAAAGACAAATACTGGATGATTCCATTTATATAAGATACTCAGAATATTTGAAATCATAGACACAAAATAAAAAGGTGGTTGCCATGGGCTGGTGAGGGAGAGGGAATGGGGAGCTGGTGCTTAATTGTTTAATGAGCATAGAGTTTCTATTTTCAAGATGTAAAGAGTTCTGGAGATGGATGGTGTTGTGGGTTGCACAACAATACGAATGTGCCTAATATAACTGAACTGTACGCTTAAAATGGCTAGGATGTTAAACTTTGTGTTATTTGTATTTTAGCACAAAAAATATCAAAACATTTTAAAAGAAGGAAGAACATGTTATGTAGGTATTTGGTCCCTGGTCTATTAAGATGTTAGAAAGAACCAAGGCTGGCTGCTGCTAGTGCTGGTACTGGGACAACTTCCCTAATTTGGTGAAGGAAACCGACATGCAAGTCCAGGAAGCACAAAGAGTCCCAAACTAGATAAACCCAAAGAGGCCCACACCAAGATACATCATAATTAAAATGCCAAAGGTTAAAGACAAAGAGAGAATCTTAAAAGCAGCAAGAGAAAAGCAGTTAGTTACCCCTAAAAAAGCCCCATAAGACTGTCAGCTGATTTATCAAATGAAACTTTGCAGGCTAGAAGGGATCAGCAAGAAATATTAAAAGTGATGAAAAGCAAGTACTTACAACTGAGATTACCAAGCAAAGCTATCATTTAGAATTGAAGGATAGATAAACAGCTTCCTAAACAAGAAAAAACTAAAGGATTTCATCACCACCAAACCAGTATTATATGAAATGTTAAAGGGTTGTCTTTAAGAAGAAGAAAATAAAAAGTATGAATGATAAAATAGTTTATATATAATTGACTCTAAAAACCAAAATGACCATGCAGAACAGAAACAGAATCATAGAATGTTTTGATGGTAGGGGAGTTGGTGGAAAGGCTATAAAATGTAAAGGGATTAAGACATACAAATAGATAGTTACAATGGGGATGTAAAGTACAGCATGGGAAATAGAGTAGCCAAAGAACATACATGCATAACCCATGGACATGAACAATGGTGTGGGGATTGCCTGAGGGAGTGGGGGTAGTGTTAGATGGAGGAGAGCAAAGGGGAAAAATTGGGACAACTATAATAGCATAATCAATAAAATATAATTTAAAATATAAAAAATAAAGAAGATATTAATTAGAACCGAGAAAGAAATACAAACATGGACAGCTTTTCATATGACCTCCAGGTGGCTCGAGTCAACTTGTCTTCTGGAAGTGGTTATGATTACAAAGTGAGGATTAGAGCAGGCTGCAGTAGGTGAGAATAGAAGGAAATGTCCAGCCAGTTGTTCATTATTCACAAGGCATTCACAAGTCAGGAGTTGGTAACTCAAGAATTGATTGGCCACAGTTCTACAGCCTTGCAGCTTGACTGGATTCTGCTAACTCTTTAACATCTCCATGAGCTTATACACCTCCATTGTTACCGGTGGCTCTAGAAAAGCAGCCAACAATCAATACCCAGCATTCCCAGTTTTATGCCTTCAGGACCACCAAGGATGGTTTGTCTACTAAGTTCAAAGTTTGCCAAATATTGAGAAACATTTTTTGATACAAAGCATTGATCAGCAAGGGTGTGTCCTTGATTACAAGGGTGTGCTTTCTCAAAATGGAAATGGAGAGTTTCTTACACCATTCTGGCAGGGACTTCTACTAGTTTAATATAATTAAGGCCTTTCTACTTCCTGTCCAGGTCCCTTTCTCCCCATTAACCAATGTTAGACTCTCAGGACTGACTCTGTATAGCAGTGGCATTCAAAAGAATTATTGATTTCATTAGGAAAAGTTTTCTAAATCTATCATTTTTAAAAATTAATTAATTTATTTTTTCTTTATTGTTCAAATACAATTGTCTCCATTTTCCCACCACCACTTTCCCCTTCCCCACACACTCCCACCTCCCATCCTCCAGCCTTCTCCACCTTGGCTTGGTCCATGGGTCCTTTATACATATTCCTTGAGAACCCTTGTCCTTCTTTCCCACATTATCTCCTTCCTCCCTCCCCTCTGGTTACTGTCTGTTTGTTCTTTATTTCAATGTCTCTGATCATATTTTGCTTGCTTGTTTTGTTAATTAGGTTCCACTTACAGGTGAGATCATATGGTATTTGTCTTTCACTGCCTGGCTTACTTCACTTAGCATAATGCTCTCCAGTTCCATCCATGCTATCTTCAAGGATAGGAGCTCCTTTCTTTCTTTCTGCTGCGTAGTATTCTATTGTGTAAATGTACCACAGTTTTTTGACCCATTTATTTACTGATGGACACCTAGGTTGCTTCCAGCACTTGGCTATTGTAAATTGTGCTGCTATGAACATGGGGGTGCACAGGTTCTTTTAGATTGGTGTTTTAGGATTCTTAGGGTATAATCCCAGCAGTGGAATTGCCGGGTCAAAAGGCCATTCCATTTTAGTTTTTTGAGAAATTTCCATACCGTTTTCCACAGTGGCATCACCAGACTGCATTCCCACCAACAGAGCACTAGGGTTCCCTTTTCTCTGCAACCTCACCAGCACTTATTGTTTGTTGATTTGTTTATGATGGCCATTCTGACCAGTGTGAAGCAGTATCTCATTGTGGTTTTAGTTTGCATCTCTCTGATGGCTAGTGATGCTGAGCATCTTTTCATTTGTCTCTGGGACCTCTATATGTCCTCCATGGAGAAGTGTCTGTTCAGGTCCTTTGCCCATTTTTTAAATTGGATTGTTTGTCTTCCTGGAGTGGAGTTGTGTGAGTTCTTTATATATTTTGGAGATCAAACCCTTATCAGAGATATCATTGGCAAATATGTTTCCCCATACAGTTGGTTCCCTTTTCATTTTGCTGATGTTTTCCTTAGCCATGCAGAAGCTTTTTATTTTGATGAGGTCCCATTTGCTTATTCTTTCCTTTATGTCCCTTGCTCTGTTTTTTCCAGTGTACTTCCTACTGAAAATGACAAAAGCAAAATAGATTACAAGGGAGAGAAAAGAGTGAGATAATTGTTGGTAAAATCACTGTAATAGCAAAATTACAAAAATTATTGTTGATAAAGATTTTCAATATGAGGTAGCTAAGTCTTTTCAAATGTGTGTATTGTACCAGACAATATAATCATTTTAGTACATTAAACTCAATTTTTACTTCTCAAATTGTTGCTAAGTAGGTTTTTTAAGTTAAAGGAATAAATATTGATAACTAGTATAGTTTATTTACCTATATTTAAGTTATGCAGTAGAAAATTTTACTGTTTATTTTTAACCAGTTTGCATGCATATATGTGTAAGTATAGAATAGCTACATTAAAGTTGTGGGTCATATATAGACTATAAATAGAATATTAATATGAAAACAAACAGTACTCTACATATTTAATATTCTTATTTGAAACAAGGGAATATTTTGTTTCTGATAGGAAGATCTAAAAATTTCTCAATTTATTTTCTTTTACTACGATAAATGTATTTTAATTTGTGCCTTTTTCTTTATTTTTCTGAAAAAAAAATTGTATTTTTTCTGGTACCATTTAACCCCATTCCTCACCCCCTCAGTCACCACACTGTTGTCCATGTCTATGAGTCCTTTATCTTTTTTGTTTGATCCCCTCACCCCATAACTACTCCCCACCCCCAGAGCTGTCAGCCTCCTTTCTGTCTATGAGTCTGTTTTTATTTTGCTTGTTAGTTCAGTTTATTCATTAGACTCCACATATGAGTGAAATATGGCATTTGTCTTTCTCTGACTGACTTATTTCACTGAGCATAATGTTCTCCAGGTCCATTCATGCTGTTGCAAAGGGTAAAACTTTCTCCTTTTTTACGGCTGAGTAGTAATCCACTGTGTATATGTACCATAGTTTTTCTAACATTAATGCCTCTAAATATAAAAACAGTAAGTTGTAATAGGAATATACATGCACATTTGAACTATGTGATTGTACTTCATAAATAATTTAGTTTATAAAGGCTGTCTTAGTTGAATTTCTCATAATCAAAAGAATTACCCTTTACATGCCCACAAGGTAGGGAAAGGCATGGAAAGGCACATGCATAGTTCTAATTCCAAGGTATAAGTTTATTTAAAGAAATCCTCTGGCTTGTGAGTTTTGTGACTTGAAAATATTTTCTTAATGGTTAAAAGTATATGTTAATATAATTTGTGGTATGTTTCTATACCAGTTAATCAACTAAAAAGTATTCATTTACTGCTCACTATGGCCTTGTGCTATGTCACCTCTTAGAAGAATGGAAAATACCACATCTGGAAGTCTTCAACTTGTGAAATAATATTTCTCACCCCAGAGAAAATGTAATATTGGGTTTCATGTCTACTGAGGTAGCCTTTACTATCTCCAAGAGATTCAAAAACTACTGGGCTATTCAATTGATGGTGGAGGCTGTAGCTCATCAGCCAGGAAGTTTGATGGGCACAGGACAAAAGCCCCCTGCCCTGGGACTACAGGTGGTCAGGTGACCACCATTCATCCAGGAATGTGACTCCATACCCGGTGTGACTGAGAAGTGTGACTCCATACCCGTGCTTATAACCAGGAGAACATCTCTAAAACACTAGTGAAGAGCAAAGTCACCTACCTCAAATATAACTGGGGGCATGATGCTTATGTCAAAACAATTATATATATTTGTGGGAGCAGGGGGGTGGTGAAACCGAGGAATTACATATATTTTTTAATTTTTTCAAGATAACATCCCCATTTCTGTTATTTCTGAAATTTAAACTCTTTCATTTGAAAATTAGACACATGGGAGGCTTACAGTTAGATTGAATTATAGCAATATTTGTTAGCATATTTTTAGTTCTTGCTGAGTGCCAGGTATTGCTGAGTGCTTTGCATGTGTGATTTCACTGAAAATCATTCAATGGTCCAATGAGGGAGATGCTGTTTACTAATGAGGAAGCTGAGGCCCAGAGACATCATGAAACTTGCCCAGGGATGCATAGGTAGTCAGTAATACAGTCAGTACTTGAAGCCAAGAGCCTATTGAGTCCTCATTCAGCATATAGAAGGCGATATACAAACCCCTTTATCCACATGAATTTATTTAGTCCTTATCATGGGTTGACTTTTGTCCCCTGAAAGAGATATGTTGAAAGTCCTAACCCCTAGTACCTATGAATGTGACCATATTTGGAAACAAGATCTTTGCAGATGTTATCAAGTTATGATGAAATCATTTTCAGTTGGAGTGTGTCCTAAACCCAGTCACTGGTTTTCCTTATTAGAAGAGAAGAAGAAAAAAAGAAAAGACATAAAGACAGAGCCATGTTTCAGTGCACACCATGTGATCGTGGAGGTGGAGACTGGGGTGTTGGAGCTACAAGTCAAGGAATGTCAAGGACTACTAGGAAGAGGCAAGGAAAGATTCTAACCAAGTCTCAGAGGGAACATGGCTCTGCCAGTACCTTGATATTCAATTTCTAGCCTCTAGAATTGTGAGAGAATGAAGTTTATTGTTTTATAGCATCCCAGTAGTGGTAATTTGTTACTATAGCACTAGGAAACTAAGACAGTCCTTTTGACAATCCTATGAGAAATTACTAGCACCAAGAAACTGAAGCTCAGAGAGGTTAAGTGACTAGCCCAAGGTCACACAACTATTATGGGCAGCCAACTCAGACCGAGCTTCTCCAAGACTTGTGACCACAGCTGTGATGGGGACATGTTTGCAGCTCTCCAATGGCACTGTCCATTTCTGCCTCGTTTTGGTTGTTTTTGGGTGTTTCTATTCCCAAGGTCAAATTGCTCATCCTCTTCCCTCACACACATCTTGCCTGGCACAGGATGAGACACAGAAGAGGAAGCCCATTAACCTTGGTGGAATCAAGTGACAGGTGTGCTCACAAAATCAGGAACCTGTAATACTTGTTTTTTGCTAACACTTAATTGAATAAGATAATTTTAGAATCAAAGAAATAAAATGCTAATTTACACTGTTGATTGTACTAACATATGAAACTCAAACAAAATAAAAATGCACATACATTCAGGAAGTTTACAAGCTGGCACAGATGCCAATTTTCAGTGTCTCAAAAACTGTTATCAGCACCAGAGCCCTGGAATGGTTGCAGGGTTGTCTCTGGGGCCTTCCTTCTTCCTGTCTGAATTTCTCTCCCCTCTTTCCCAGGCACCTGCTGCCTCTGGGGATCTATGGCCCCCGTAATTGCACCAGCCCATCCACTCCTCCCTCTCACTGTCCCATGGAAACAATCTGTTCTCTATGCAGTGAATCCCAGCTGGGCTTTGTGAAAAACAGTGACCTGATGGGTTAAAATAGAGATATGGAGTGTTGACTGATAAGGGAAATTCCTCTAGGAGGGCTGGGGATGGATGGAGGAGCCGGTTGGTAACTGGCAGAGGAATGGGGCACCCAGGTGCAAAGGCATGAGACAGGAGAAGATATGATGTGTTCTGGGGGTGGCTGATCTATATGTTCCAACCAAAGCTTGTGGAGAACAGAGAGTAAGTAGGGAAGCATGGGGCAAGGGGAGAAAATAGGTCTTCAGGGGCTGTATTTCATGATAAAGAGCTTGGATTTTACTTTGTAAGTAATGAGAGACTCTGAAGGATTGTAAGGAAGGGTGTGATTCGATCAGATTGGGTTTTTAGAAAGAGCCCTCTGGCTATAGCATTGGGGGAGGCTCCTCAGAGTGTCATCCTTAGCCCACCTGCGTCAAAATTAAACCAGCATGAGTGTTCAAAGTATAACTTTCTGGGCTTCACCCCCAAACCCACTGAATTAGAGTCTCTGATACTTCAGGTGAATATGATTGGGGTGGAAGGTGGCTGGGGTTAAAGGGCAATGAGAACTGGAGACGTTTAGGGGGCTGTTGCTAAGGCAGTGTTCCTGGTAGGGTGTTGCTGGCACATTTATTAATTGGTAAAAATTACAAAAAAGGTTCTCCTTCCCACTCTGCAAGGTATTGCAGTCTCATACCCACACACATCATTAAGTGCACAGCACGGGGCTGGATTTCAGACCTGTCCTCCACTCCAGTGAGCACCTTTGTGCAACGTGCAGAATGTTCACTGTACCAAAAAGTCTGAGCCCTTGGGAAGCAGCAAAGAGATGTACATAAAAGGTGGAATTGACAGAATGTAGAGACTGAATGGGATACAAGGAACTGTGTCTAATATGACTTTTGATTTTACCTTTTAAAAATCATTTCAGATCCTTTTAATTTGTTGTTAATCAGGGGTGTCCAACCTGCAGCTCAGGATGGCTAGGAATGTGGGCCAATACAAAATCATAAATTTACTTAAAACATTATGAGATTTTTTTTGTGATTACATGTCACAATGTATTTAACATGTGACCCAAGACAACTCTTCTTCCAGTGTGGCCCAGGGATGCCAAAAGGTTGGACACCCCTGATTGTTAATGGTTAAATATTATCAATGGGATTCTTGGATCATATACCCATCTCCATTCCCCACCATCACTTCAAGAAATCTGAAAGTTAAGGGTTTGCTAAATCCTAATTATTGAACCCCAGACTGTTGGTTTCCCATATTTGAGCTGTTCATAAAAATGTCAAGTTCTAGTGACAGAAACTTGGAATGGGCCGTATTGCAGAAATCTATTTGCAAGTTAGTCATCTGAAACTCTCTACTCAGAGAATCAACAGTGGTTACATTCCAGGGCTTCTCCCCAAAAGCTTACTTAACACATGTAAAATGGGACTCCTAAATATTTCAAATAAAAAAGATAATTTTCAATGTAAGTAAGTAAATGTTCCAAAAAAGAAACTGGAATATGAAATCATCATATTTATACTCAAAGAAGCAGGTTTAATTCAAGAAGGATAAAGAGTAGATGGGATAACCCTGGGGGAATTAAGAAATATATAAATAAAAGGGTAAAGAGAGAAGTTTAAGAATTGTATTTAAAGCTGAAACAGTTACCAATAGAAAGACAAAACTAAAAATATATAACTTGCAGTAGTTGGTGGAATGGGCCAAATTCCTCATTGAGGTAACAATATGTTCTTCTTTAAATGGAAGGGAATATATAAAGAAATAGGCATGTATGCCCTTTTTGAGTAAGGAGATAAATGCCAAAGAATAGACACAGAAACATACAAAAATGGTTACCTCCAAAAGAGACCGTTTACTTGTCTCCTACCCGTCTAGACTCTTTGAATGTTAATTTCCATGTGCACATATTACATTTGCAATGTTTTAAAAGAGACATTTGGGGCCCATGTGAAAACTCATGGATTCAAAGCCCTTATTTCCAGTGCTATTGCTGTTAGTGCCATACTGAAGACCACCTGGGGCTCACAGTCAAATGAGAAGGGAGATAGGGGAGGATCGAAGCTTTGTGGAAGTAAGGTAGGAAAAGAGGCTCAGAATGAATGACAAGTGTTATTTTGTGTTCTCTTTGTCTTGTGAGGACTGCCAGTCTCTGAGTAGCTTCATGGTTGAAATAAATGTACCGTATCATTCTGTCTCGGGTGTGTGTTTTGACTTCAATGCTATGTCATCTTGCATAGGTGACTTTACTTTTTTGGGCTTCAGTGTCTGCTTCTGTAAACTGGGGATAAGGGCAACAATTTCACAGAGTCATTTTGAGGATTAGATGAAATAACATATATAAAGAACTTAGCACAGGACCTGACACCTAATATGTGTTTAATAAATGTTATGATGAAGGTGATGCTGAGGATGCTGGTGGTGGTAATCGTGATTTCTGACACTTTTTATTAGCACCTTGACATGCCACCCTCCACTGTTCTTGATTCAGATGCTGTGCTCTTAGCTCAGTGATAGATGCACACAAGAAGGAGAAATATCCTCTGGGTTTCTCTGACTGTGGGCCCAGAGCAGTAGCATCTTACAGGACACTTGAAAGGCTGGAGGCCACCCCTATATAAAAGCTTTAGTTAGGTTTTCCTCAGGACCCATGCATCAGGTTATTTACTCATTCATTTATTCACTTAACAAATGTTTGTTGGGCATCTACTGTATACCAAGCACTGTGCTAGGTCCTGAGGAAAACGCAGTAAATAAGATAGTCTTAACTTTCAAGGAATTTACCTACTAGTGGAGGAGATAGACAGATACATGTGCAATTTTAGGGTGGTATAAATGTTATAGTTGAAATAAGCAGAGGATGTAGGAGCTTAGAAGGAGGTCCTTGTACCATCCTGGGTGAAGTCTGAGGTTTCTAAAACCATTTAAGAGCCTGGGGAAATGTGAACACCTATTTAACTAAGGACAATGAGCCCTCAACTTTTGTCGTTTCTGCTTCGTTCTCTGCTGATATCGTCTTTCTTCCTTCCAGAGTAGAAAAGATGCTAAGTGTTTATTCCCAGGGTTGAGAGCCATATCTAAAAGTCTATAATTGGTACAAAATTTAGGGTTCAAGTTAAAATTTGTACATTTTTATGAAGATCCATCACTCATTACAATAAAACTAAATGAGATTTTTTTAATTCATGAAACTAATCCCCTTGAGTGTTTCTAAATTGTTTATTCTTTCAAAGAACAAAAACTCTTTTAATTGAGCTATGAAAATTCTTGTCCATGGGAACACTTATAGAACATAATAGTACATGCTTATAATTTGTTTATAATAACATGTAAGTCAGTAGCAAATATTTAAGAGGAAGAAAAGGGATCTCAAGATGGTGTGACTCATTTTTTAAACTTCTGTTGAAATTGAGTTTTGATACTAAGAAATCATTAAGAAATTAGTGGTGCAGTTAAAGTAGTTAAAGGCCATTTTAAGAGTGTTTTGTTTTTAATGGAATGAATTTCTAACCATCTTCAGGAAAGTTTAAAATGTTTTGCCAACTGGTAATATATAAATTTGCTATTTTGAATCCTTTAACTCTGTATTTTATTGTGGTGACAAACTGTTTTTAAAATGTTTTCTATAATATTAATCCCACAAATGATTCTACTAAACCTCTCTGAGTTTTTCCCTGTGAATTTCAGTCACCAGAAACACTATTGGTAGCACTCGTGGGTATGTTGCCCCATTTGTATCCAGAATCACATTTTTACATTAATAAGCAGACTCATCAAAAATCCATTTCAAACAGATATTGTTGTGGATGATTTTGGGACACAGAGAGGGACTGAGAATGCAAAACATTTCAGAGAACCCTGGCAACTCACAAGGTTTAGGGTTATAGGCTACACGGTCTAGAACCAAAATCTTTAACTGGGGTTGTTGATCAGCTAGTAGGGGCAAAACTAGGGGCAGCACTTCATCCCAAGCCTGTTCAATTCCCAAATCCAAGTCCTTAAGCACTAGGAAACACTCCAGCATTACCACACACTCAGGTCTCAGCCTCTGTGTGCATGTGTGTATGCTTATACAAATGTGTGAGCATACATATATAAGTACAACATGGAACCCCCAATTTAAATGCAGGTCCATCTGTGTACAAAAGTGATCATTTTCCTCTATGCCTGCTGCCTCCTTGACCTCTGAGGACTTCAAGAGTATCCCAAACATTCTTTAATATGGGCATTTATGAGAGCAAATGGAGGGGTCTTCCCATCTATAACTGAATCATCATATACAGAAGCAACCAAATGGGAGAAAGGACTCCTCTTAGCTAATGGACTAAGCAAATGTACTCTTCTCTACAAAAAATAAAAGCCTTTTAGCACCTGGCACATGGAAGGGGCTCAGAAAATATTTGTTGTGTGTGAATGAATGCATAAATGAACACATGTATACAACTCCAGGCTACTATACAATTACCTGTACTAAAACTGGAAGGGACATTTCAAGCCATTGGACTTAACCTGTGAGCATCACCAACATCAAAAATTAATTTACCAGAAGTGACTGTTTTTCAAACATCATTTACAAAAATGATTTGGGCTCACCCCAGCTCTGCCCAGTGTGTGACTGAAGGGAGATGGCACGAGACAGACCATCTAAGAGCCCTATGAAGCACATTTAAACCTTTGATCTTCATTGCCTTCTGAGCATGAAAATCCTGCCCCATTGGGAGGTACTAACTGGCCACAGTGAGGCAGACAGCCATGTAATGATTTCTTTCTGGTCTGTTTCTGTTGTTGCCCGATGTGCCCGCATACCCATGATCCATTTGGCAAGTGGTCTTGAGAGCCTTATCTCTGCAAAATGGTCCCACACTGTTGTTTAGAAAAGAGAAAGGAAAAAAGTGTGGGAGGTGTCCTCAATCTCTGCATTAGCCCTGCTTTGGGGGGTCTGGAGTCTCTTTTCTGAGCAAAGAGGTGAGGGCATCTCCACTCTCCAGCCCTCAAGCCAAGAGAGGAGTCCCCATTTCCTCTATATCTTTGGGGAAGGCCCTCTTCCCTATGGCTGTCATATTCCAGCACACCAAGAGGCTGCTGGTGGTAGAAATTCATTTACTTTAGAAATATTTATTAAATACTTACACTGCTAGCAACCAAATAGACATCTGAATAGACATTGTCCCTACCTACGTGTAGCTTAAAGACCAGTAGGAAATCAATTAGTTATAAAAACAAATGACTAAATGTAATCATGATATATGCCACAAGGGAGAGGGATGTGGCTGTGTGAGACCTACTAAAAGGGGCATTTGACCCAAGCAGAGAAGAGCTTCCCTAAAGCAGTAATGTTTCAGCTGAGGATTAAAGGTCCAATAGATATTAACTAAGAGAACTGAGTGTTCTAGACAAAAGTAATTATATGTGCAAAGGCCCAGTGGCAGAAAAGACAATGGCAAGTTTGAGGTTTGGATGGAGAGTGGAGAGATAAAGGATCTTGTATACTTTTTAAATTCCATTCATACACAAAGGAATGAAGGCACACAAAGGGAAAATAAAAAGCCAGATAATATAGGCTCCTGTGAAGGGCCCTTGCCTGTATCCCTAGGAGCAATGGAAGCCATCAGAGAGGGTTTTAAGCAGAAATAACACAATAAGACTTATGTTTCAAAAGGAGGATTCCCATAAAAATAAGCCAGAGTCACCAAAACATGTATAGCCCCTTCCAGCCCCCTTTGTACTCAAAGTAAAGGTGTTTATATTTAAAACTTTCATGCATGTTGAATCTGAAAATAAGTGATTATTCCAAAATAGAGACCCAGAAGTATTAGCTGAAGTTGTTCGGAGGAACGGGGAAAAGGAGGAATGGCATAGTCCCCCAGGTCTCCCTGCTCTCTGGGAACTGTATTCCACAAGTTTAGTAGACTCATGGTATGAATTAGAGAGGGGGGTTGAAGACACTCCACCTCTGGGCCCAGGGGCACTATTAGCATCCCCACCCCCCACGGCAAACTCACGGGGTACTATGATTCTAGCAGTGTCGTATTTATATTACACCAGGGGAGCAACAACTCTTTCATGGGCCAAATCCAGCACAAGGGAGTTTTTCTTTGACAGCTAATATTTTTAAAATTAGGAAATTTCGCATTAAAAGGTAGAATTCTGACTTCTCTAGCAATCCTGGGCCCCCATCCTCCCTAGGCCCCATGCACTGGCCCTGACCCACACGCCACTTGCAGGTAAGATACTCCAACTCTCCACTCTTCCCCTGATATATGCCTGGCCCCACCTCTGAGTTCCGATCCCATTTTCTAACCTGCCTGGTTCTGAAGGCAACTGCATTTGGGACCCCTGGATTCTGAGATTCACACATGCTGTCGAGAATTTAAGACTTAGAAGGCTGGGCTGGAAGTTGGGACCAAGTGGAGAAGGGCTCTGAGCACACAAAGGGCACATTCTAACCATGCTTTGGTTGGGGGTCTAGTTCCAGGCAGGAAAAGCCTGTGAGATGAAGTGTTGGGGTGGGAATTAGTGCCTGCCTGGGAAACAAAGAGGAAATCGTTCTCAGCAACCATCTCCTGGTGGAAACAGTGAGACATAAGGTTAATTTGGTAATTGTGGTTACAGTTTGGAGACAACAAGGTAAAATTTGCACCTAAAGCATTACAAAGGACCACAGGTTGCATTTTCAGAATGTCAGACAACATGTGGCATGTCAGGGTCAAGAACCTGGAGGTGGGAAGAAGCGGAGGGTAACTGCCACTCTCTTCTGTAGGAAGGAGAGTGGCAGTTACCAACCTGAGTGATTATTCCTTGATTAGGAATGGTGTGCTCAAAATAAAGGGCCAGAAGCAGCATGAGCCCATTTAGTTTTCATTGGCACATAGTAGTGGTTACAGAAAAAAGACTAGTCTTGAAAATTTAGCCCCACCAGGAGAAAAGTGAAATGTAATAAAAATTACATTTGGTTAAGCATGGAGGCATTTTTACTGCGACACAGCACCATTGTGAAAGTCTCCGAGCTCGTGCCAGGGGTAGATGCTACGAAACTTCTCTCAGAGTCAGGGCATTTGAGTGCTCTTGGCGCAGTCAGCTCAGCCACAGGGCTGGGAGCAGGGCCTCCTTGGGCCTCTGTAGAGCATAGACCTTGCCCAAATGTGGAAAACCTTGAGGGATGTGAAAACCATTAGAGATCCGTAGCCCTGATTTGAACCAAGCAGAATAAACAAACCCCTGCCCAAATTGGAACTCGCTGGACGCCTTTCAGAGATATCCAAGGGGAACGGCTAGAGGCCGCAAGGGTCTTTGAGTAGGTTAACATCTTGTTTTAGCTGCTTCTCTCCAGTCTGATGAGACTGCATGCCTTTCAGCCTTTGTCCTTTTTTGAAGTCTCTTAACACTTCTGTTGTAAACCTACAAATAGATTGCATTCTCAACCTGTAACATATGCAGTACTTTTTTTCTCCTGCTAATGGAATATTAAAGCTCAAGTTAGATCTTCTGGAAGTGTGTTACATGTTCAGGAACTGGGTTGGAAAATCTCCAGAGAGCATTCACATTTTCCATAGACAGGGTCTTGGTAAATTCCCAACCTCCATTTCTATTTTCAATATCCCTTGTCACTCTCTCCCGCCTAGTTGTTTAGTTTTATGCATGTATATGCACAGGGTAGTGTAACTTTCTGTTTCTTTCCCCATAACAGTTAATGTTTTCATTTTTTACCCTATTTTTAAAAAATTAGGGAGGCAGATTCATAGAGAATTGTGAATGTTCATTCATTCACTAAATGGTCAACTTTGTGTCACTGTTTGGGGACAGTGTTGGGGGGGGATGTCAAAGAACAAACTCCCTGATGTGCACAATTTATTAAAAGATGAAGATGGACATAGAGATGGGAAACCAAGACACAGAGCAGCTAAGAACCAAGCCCTAGATGGTCATAAATTCAGAGGTCAAGAAGCATGGTTTTAACTAGTCTGTAGATAAACTTGAGTTCTTACCCTGTCTCTAATCTACCACTAGAAAATACAGTATTGCACAATATGTAAAACATTGACTGAGTGCCAGCCATGGCTTTGCTGTAGCTGAGGATGAAAAAAGGCACTGTTCTTAATCTCTGGGAGTTGGTGACTTAGTTGGCAAAGGAACTGACATGTGAACATGTGGTTATATTGTACTGTGATACAAAGATATGAGGCAAAGATTAGTGATTAAGAGTGTGGCTTTGGTGACAGACCTAAATCCCACATCTACCACACACAAACCTTGTGACCCAGGGCAGATTATTTAACTCCTCTGTTCCTAAATTTCATCATCTTGCCTGTCAAATAAGGACAATGCAGATATTTGCCTCAGAATTATAATTGGATAAAAATAAACCTAATGAATATAAAGTTATTAGCATAATGTCCAAAAATAACTTTAAAAATTGGAGATAGAGCAAAGGAGTCATTCCAGAAATAGCAAGAACAAAGGTTTAACTGCAGGGTGGTTCTCAGGAGGGGGCCTAGCAGGAGATCAGCTTTGGCAGGAGGGAGGGAACATGGAAGGGACTGTGGGAATTTGAGCTAGGACAAGGACCCTGGTCTGGAGGCTGTCTGGAGCTGCCAGTGGACTCTGGGTCAAGGCAAACCTCAGGAGGACAGGGATGTGGACAGCATCTCTTCCTGGCTCCTAACTTCAGAGCTCATTTCTCCCATCCACACACATTCCTTCCCATGATTTCAAGCTGTAGCAACTGCAGACAGCACCTCACCTTTCTGGAAGGTCTCACCTTCCTACCTAGCTCAGTTGGGTAATGCACAGGCAAATTCCTTCTCCTTCTCTAGCTTAGCCATGAGAAAGTTGGAATTATTTTAATGCACACTTTTCAAAAGAAAAAGCAAGGATGGAAGGGAGGGAGGGGAAAAAAGGCACGGAAGTAGGGAAAGGCAGGGAAAGGAATAGGGGAAGGAGAAGCGAAAGGAAGGGTACAGAGATGCACTGAAATAGACATGTTCAGCAGAGCACGCACTTACTACTCCATTTACCAAAAGTGGGTCACATATCAGCCTTGCCAGTGGTCCATTTGTAGGACTTCCTGTTCTTCTCTTCTTTGCTTCTGCCCTGAATGTCTGGACGTAGAGAGAGTAAACCAGCTATCTGAGAGTCAGCTGACCTGGCTGTCACATTCCTTCTAGAAGCTTCTGGCCTCTCCACAGAGGGGCCGAGGTCTTAGATCCCTTTGGCCCTAGGTTGTGTCACATTATGGGGTGTTTATCACTCTCTTCATCTGTTCATTAGATGAGAGCTACTGACTCCTGCTCTCTGCAGGTCCTCTGCCAGGTGTTGGAGATAGCGATATAAACTGTAGGAGATCCAAACAACAGTGCCGCTGACTCTGAAAACAACACCGCAGAATGAGCACCTTTGTGTCATGAATCTAGTATTCTAAGGCGACTGCTTAGTGCTTAACTTGAACATAAATCCTGGTGATTGTGTTTTAAAAAGA
Source organism: Tonatia bakeri (assembly GCA_004024845.1). NCBI lineage: Eukaryota > Metazoa > Chordata > Mammalia > Chiroptera > Phyllostomidae > Tonatia > Tonatia bakeri. The sequence continues at coordinate 33,016 of PVIA01012325.1, forward strand.
TCACTCTTGTACCTTTATCACTTTGGACTTAACAAAAAGCCTACTTTGCTTTTAAAATATTAAGACTAACCTTTTCTACTGCTCAGTTAGTACAAATTAATGAAAACCTGTATATTTGTGAAATGACCCATGGCATAGTAAAGTAACTTTAATTTAGGCTTCTATGTTAAAGATAAATTTTGGAGGTATAGTTTCAAAGAGCCATTCTAGAGGACCTCAGATTTGATTATTCAGTCTCTCCGAGCCTTAGTTTTCTGTATCCACAGAGTGAAAACAATAATCTTGCCCTGTGAATCAAAGGAACGGAGAGGCACTCAATTTGTTGACTTTGTTGACTATTAGCCTTTATACAAATGTAGCTGCTGCTGCTGCTGCTGCTACCACTGTTAATAATTGTGATGATAAATGATGACTATAATTTTGGTTCTGGGTATGGGTTCATGAAGCCAGTGGGCTCATTCTCTGCTCTATCTGGATGCTTCTTTCCCTGTGGTCACCCTGTCTGTAATGAAGCTTCTCCAAAGCAGCGCTTCTTAGTGATGTGCATGTGAGTCTCCTACGGATCTTGTTGAAATGTATGTTTAGATTTACTGCCCTGGGTGGGGACTGAGATTCTGAATTTTTAAAGGATTCCCAGGTGATGATGTACTTGCTGCTTCAAGACTCTAGATTATGTCTGAAAGCCTCTTCAAAGGACCTTTCTGTGTCTCATGGCTTCTGTATCAACCACCTTTGCCTGAGGAAAACTGACTCATCCTCTGAGGGCCAGAAGATTCCAAGCCAGGTAGCCTGCTCAACATTTTCATTGCTGCCACACACAGGAGGCAGCTTTGTTATGTTCTACCGTATGTTTGTCTACTCTACATTGAGGTCTAGTGCTCAGTCTGAAGCTTGGTGTGGACAGTTCGCCCAGCCCACTTGAATCAGTCTATGAACTATGGTGCACTGATCTGAGCCAGTTAAGTTCACAGAAAACTGACTTCTGAACTCAAATGCATTTTCACAGTTTCTCTGTGCAAGCAATAGAAACAATAACAATAATATACTATCATTTATTGAATCAGAAACTACACGCAATAAACTCTTCTGAGTGTTTACCCATATCAACCCTCTTATAACTGAAAGTGTCATCCCAGAAAGAGCAGACATCTAAGGCTGTACCTGAGACCTCATGAATTAGAATCTGCATTATTTTTAACAAGATTCCCAGGTTAAAAACAACAACAACAACAACAACAAAATAACCTTGGTTCAAGTCCTACCTATTCTATTCACTAATCTTGCAACCTAAATCTTTTCTCCCCTGCCTCTCATCTTCAGTGCCTTGGTCTCATTCAGTTCAAGGCCAACGTAAAAAGACTCCAAGTCTCCTCCTTTGATAAAAATGTTTGAGAGTTCTTTTCGTGCCCAAGATTGGTGGTCTACCACTGTAAGACTCACTCAGTGACCAGAGGGATGTTCTGGTTTATGATTGTTCCTTCATAGAGAATAGGGGCTGGCCAGTTGGGTCTCTTTAGGCAAAGAGATTACAGAATAATTAGATATGATCCACCAGCTGTCAGGGAATATAATCTCCTTGTATTTGTTATATTTATATCTGTAACTGTAGACAAAAAGGAAGTCACCCTGAAAAAAATAACAGACCAGTGAGTAATTGGCCCTTCAACATCATGAAGGAGTCACGTCTTATGTGTATTAATGACCTATTTTCCCTCCTTGCCAACTCTTATGTGGTTATAAACAAGTAAATACTAACACACTCCCAGTGCATATGACAGTCTTCCCAAAGTTCATGTGGAAACACACAGGCTCAGCCACTATGCTGATTGTTTCATGATATTTCATGTAATTCCCAAACCAATCTGATGAGGTAGGATCATAATCCCCATTTCAAAGATGAGAAAACTGAGACTTAGGGGCTATTAGGTGGGTGCCTCTGTTTTAAAAGGTATTTAGGGGACCTCTTGGTGATTCTACCCTTCTTCTAACCTCAGAGGTTAGCCAAAGTGTTTATTACAGCCACATATATCTTACTTGTGAAGAGTTTAGGAAAACTAATTTTTTTCATCTTCTCATATTTTCAATGATGTTTTGTACTTATTCTTGCTGGGAGTTCCCAGAAAGGTGGCCTAGTTTGCTCTGAGAGATTAATTACAGGGTTAAACATCTAGAGAATAATCTGAGAAGTGATTTGAACTTGGTTCCACCCCACTTGAGAGCCTGGACACCTGAGCACTCTCCTGTATTGCATCTGGAGCCAAGGGTTCCTCCTTCACCACCTCTGGTAAAGGCACATGAATGAAGGTGCCCAAGGCTCCCAGGTATGCAGCCCTGGTTTGCACAGCAAGACTGGCAACAGTCCATCAGCAGCATCACAGACACCAGATGTTGATCAGCCTGAGCTGTCCATGCCCGGCACCTTCACGAACACCAAAGAAGATAGGCACCAGCACCTTCTTTGTCACTGCTGCTCAGGCCCCCTCAAGAGAGGCCAACAGATGTTCTTCCAGGCTCTGTGACTGTTTTATACCAAAACAGAGAGGAACTGACCTTAGGAAGGAACTAAGGTCTCTCCCAGACATGTAAAAACTGTATTTTCATCACATTTTTTTTTTAGATTTCATTTATTTATTTTTAGGGAGGAAAAGGGAAGAATAAAAGAGGGAGAAAAACATCAATCTGTGGTTTCCTCTTACATGCCTCCTACTGGAGACCTGGCCCACAACCCAGGCATGTGCCCTGATTGTGAATTGAACTGGTGACCTTTTGGTTTTCAGGTCAGCACTCAATCCTCTGAGCTACACCAGCCAGTGCTTTCTTCACATATTTTATTGGGCTGTCCTACACCTTTCTCCCACATCCCACTGCCATCATGGACATTATCATACAGGGCCAAATGACCTTTTTAACTCCTGAGATGTTAGCCTACAAATGGTTTTGTAAAGATTTCCCTTGGTCTCACAGGTCAGGAAGCTTTTATAGACATTCATAGTAGTTGAGGGAAAGCAATGAGAATGGACTGGAAGGGACCAAATCTTGAGACAGTTGATGGGTGAATTGATGGATGATGCAAACTCAGCTCAGGACATGGAGGAATAACAAATGCCTCTAAGACTATGGACCTGGAGAAATGAAGGTAGTTCTATTAAAAGGGAGTGAAAAGTTAGAATCAGTTGTATGTCTGGACTTTGAGGTGCTGGATGTTCAAGTGGACCCTCCCAATAGAATCATTGGGATTGATGCTGGGCAAGCTGTCCAAATGGGAATTAAACTTTTGCAAGTCAACTGCTTAGCTGTGATGGTTACAGCTTGAGATGAGCTTTCCTAGGAGGAGAGAGAGATAAGCATAGGCTTGAGATCTGTAGAGTTCAGGCTGAGGGGCTGCAAGGAGGTCCAGAAACCACTGCCATGACTGCAGAGTTCAGAGGAAAGCCAGAGAGTGCAGTGTCCTGAGCAAAGGCTCAAGGGAACTCCTTGAGTGTTGGTGTTGGACTTAGAATTGTAGATTGCCTGACTCCCTCTATATAACAACCCTGTGGTGATTTTATATTATTTTATTTTTTAAGTAACTAAAGGTGGTTTTATTTGATCTTTGGGTTGAGAGAAAATGTTATATATATTATACAATTAGAATTGTTAAAAAGATTTTCACATCATCCCATGTCCTGTGTATCAGCAGTCCCATGCAAACCAAATGAGAAAATACATAATTACACAGACATGCTCTTGGCCTCTGCTCCATACTCACTAATTAAAGAAAGATGTAGAAAGTTCAGGTTAACAACATGAGCAGAGAGTTAAATATGTGGTATTTTGAATAACTTTTACTCAACATTTATGTTCAGTGTTTTATTTTTTTATTATTTTATTGTTGTTCAATTACAGTTGTCTGCATTGATCCCTCACCACTCCCTCCACACCCCAGCGAAGTGTTTTAAATAATTGAACATATGAGTAGTATTTCTTCCTATGTTAAGTTGCTACAAATAAAATTCTAACTTACATTTTTCTCTTTGCCAGTAGAGACATAGGAAGATGAAACTCAGGTATGTTTATTTCCCAAAAACAAGATTTAATTTACCTGAGTAATGCAAATCTGTCTACTGTAGCTTGGTACTTTGGTTTTTATAATTTTGATTAAATGTTAACACTCTGAGATTCAAAATGGTTGTTTTTATTCTATGGTGATTTTAATACACAAAGTTATGATGTCCTCAAATCTATCATTACCCACTATGGCAAAGCTTATTTTTTCCTGTTAAAGGTGGTTTTGACTTTGTAAGTAAAGATCAGCTTAAATCATCAAACAGTTGAAAAGCCATTAACTGTATAATTAAATACAGTTCCTTTACTGCCTCGTTCACTGCTGCTTTAGGTACAGCACAGAGATTGAATTCACATGGTACTTAATGAGTGCTTGACTTGAAATAGAATTTGGTCAAAAAGTAGGACACTGTGAATCCTCTGACTTCCCAGGTTTAGTTCTCATTTTCATTTAAAGGGAGAAAGGAACAGTTTTGAGTTTGTGCATAAATTAAACTCTGGTACTCAAGGTATAAGAAATAATGAAGCCCTGGCCAGGTGGCTCACTTGGTTGGAGCATCATCCCATACACCAAAAGGTTGTGGGTTCAATCCCAGTCAGGGCACATACTTAGGGTGAAGGTTCAATCCCTGGTCAGGGCACGTACTAGAGGCAAGTAATCAGAGTTTCTGTCTCACATCAATATATTTTTCTCTCTCTCTGTCCTCCTTCTGTTCTCTTTCTAAAATAAAAAAAAAAATGTATACTTAGGAAAGGATTTAAAAAAAAAGAAAAGAAAAGGTGAAGAGCATGGACTTCAGAGTCAAATGGTTCTGTCAGAATCTTGGCTTCACTATTTCCTACCTATGAATATTTAGGAAAGTTTCTTAACCTCCCTGAGTTTACTCAGTTACAAAATGGAATGCCAATTGTACTTAGGCCATGGAGTTGCTAGTTGATCTAAAGGAGATACTTAAATAAAATGTGAGCAAGTTACCCTGACTGGCTTGGCTGACTTAGTTGGGCATCTTTCTGCAAAGCAAAGGGTTACCAGTTCAATTCCCAGTCAGGGCACATGCCTGGGTTGTGGGCCAGGTCCCTGGTTGAGGGCAAGAGGCAGCCAGTTGATGCTTCTCTCCCTCTTTTTCTCCCTCTCTTCCCCTCTCTCTAATAATAAATAAAATAAAATATTTTTAAAAAGTGAACAAGTCATACTACCACTATTATTGCCTTTTATGAGCAAAAGAAAATTCCAGTTTCATATGTGTTTTTTTTATTAAATACAACTATTTCTTATTAAATACAACTATAGTTTTCATACAACTATTTTAATTGATACTCATATTGTCAGGGGTAGAAAATATGATTATAATAACAAACAACAATAAAGAGTGCATGTTCAGCGTGAATTTTTTAATATATTTTTCTTTTTTTTT
>PVIA01012326.1:0-38383 GCA_004024845.1 Tonatia bakeri
ATATATATATATATATATATATATATATATATATATAATTGACTCTGCCAGCATTGTGTTGGGGGATTGAAATTATGGGCGACTTTTTTTCTCTATATATCTAAACTACCACTCTCTCTCACTTTCTGTCTCTCTCTCTCTATACATACATAAAGGTATAACTTCTTTTTAGGTGTACTTGTTTAAAAACAGGACAGACACTTACTCGGCATAAGTAGCAGAAGTAGCAGGAGTAGCAGAGGTAAAATTGCCTTCCATAGTGTTATCCTTCCCACTAGAGGCCATGAACACACAGTTGACAATGACAGTGCAGATGATGAACATGCTGAACAATGTGACCAACGTCTATTAAGGCAAGTACACTGCAAGATGGCATGTGTCATAGCTATATAGTGGCCATGGGTCCCCTCTGTGCAGGTGCACCTGTCTTCTAACTGTAAGTGTTGGCTGAGAATGCCCCACAGCGGCCCCTCCCTTGGGTGGAATGGCAGCCTCCTCACCTGGAAGGCTACAGCCCCCTCCCACGAGTCTGACTGACTGAGACTCACAGAAACCTGGTCCCTTGCCTCCAGGCTGTGCAGTTCTGTGGTAATTCGTGCCCCAGAACTCCCTGTGGGCTCAGGTTGACAGGAACTCAGCTGGGACCTAGTCCTGCTTGCCTCCTCCTTTTGCTTCATCCTGCTTCCCTTTCTCTTTCTCCAGAGAGCACTCCATTAAATTACCAAAATAAAAATCCCTTTTTCAGGCCCTGTTTCTAGGGTACCCAATCTAAAGAGTTATTCCTTCTCTCTCTCTTCAAAACTTCATTCCATCTACCAATCCATGTCTTTTACAACCTTCCACAGTCTAAAACTGCCTACTGTCTCCTCCAATCTCACACACACGAGAAATGCTCAGTGATTCCTACCTGTCTCTATCCCTAAGACGAGGGTTGCAAACTCAAAGTCTTAAGAGCCTGGCCAGTCACATAACGGGGTGAGACGAGCTGATGTTGGGTCACAGGGAGGGGTGAACATGGGGTGATACAAAGCTTGCATGTTCCCTCTAAAAGAGGCTGTACTTTCTCACTATACCAACTTTGCCAGGGAGGAGGAATACAGGCTAGCTTTGACAGAGGTCCCATTTTTCCAGAGAAAGCTGGTAACCTGGACTTTTAACATTAGAGAGTGTTTCCATGAAGTTCTAAACATTGCGTACGTTCAACATAACACATTTATCAGATAAATATGGTGTACAGGTGGACAGTTTAGACCTTTGGGTCTCATCTGAGATGCTCCTTTCTCCAGGAAGCCATCCTTGATGCCTCCAAAGCATAGCAGTGCCGCTCCTACTACCACACTTCCACACCGCCCATCTCACTACAGCAATCGGCCTGCCTTTGCCCCAGCTCTTCCTGAGGCCAAGGATCCCAGGGGAGGACCACACCTTGTTCACACCCCGCACTAGCACAGTCCTGCCATGCAGCAGTAGGCCCTCCACCACTATTGGTTGAAAGAATGAATTGTTTCCACTCCACAAACATATGAACACCCTGGGGCACATGCACTTTTCACAGGACCTGGACTTAGTAAAAGATGCAACAAAAGGATATGAATGGACTGAGATTTTAATGGTTAAACTTCGGATTGAATTGAAAGGTCCAAAAATGAACAATGCTCGCTTGGCACTGAAGCGGTAAATTGTTCTCTTTTTGTTCAACACCATAAATGTCTGAAAAAGACCAAACACAACAGGAATTACATGCAGTGAGAAAACAATATTTATCATGAGTTCATTTAGAGACAATTCAGTGGAACCATGGACTGAGATATAGATTGGCTTTAATTACAGCTTCTGATTGGAGAGTTGTCACTCTGAAGCCTAAGGTGACAGCCAACACTGTGACTCTGGAAGCCAACGGGTGTCCCCAGGTGACCTGGGTCTCACTCAGAACCCCGAGATAAGTGTCGGGCTGTGGCCTGTTCACCTATTGCAACACTCTGGAGGCTGCAGAGATGGAGCACGTGGCCCTGCAGATAAAGAAAACAGGTGTGAAGAGTGATAACTGAGGCAAACAGAGCTCTCCATGAACTCTCTAAGGCAGGGTGTCAAACTCATTTTCACCAGGGGCCACATCAGCCTCATGGTTGCCTTCAAAGGGCCAAATGTAATGTTAGGACTGTATAAATGTAACTACTCCTTAACTAGGGGCAAGGAGCATGGCACTGCTGCTGGGTAGAAACAGGGTGCCATACAGATAAAACAAGGTGGAGGGCCGGATTCGGCCTGAGGGCCTTGTGTTTGCCACCTGTGCTCTAAGGTGTTATCTACAGAGACAAGAATTAGAAGAGAAATGGAAGGGATGGAAGTGGAATAGAACATTCACATTCAGCAGATTATTTTGGTTACTAATGAAAACTTTATAATGAATCTTCGAATAGTCAGGGACCTAGAGAGTCCATATTGTTATGCTTGAGCAGTTCAACATGAGATAGTCTGCCAATCAATCCTAACCTTAAGGATCTTCAATAAAAAAGCTATCAAGGTTCCCAGACTTGCTCTCCAATTCCCCCACGGACACAGAGGCAAATCTGCCTGTGGTTCTCACCTGGCAAGGGAAGCTCCACAGAAGACATCTGGAAAGGCATGTGGGCGTATTTGGTTGTCACAATGACTAGAGGCTCCACTGGCCTTTAGTGGGTAGGTCCAGGGATGCCAAACCCAGGACACACCTGCCAAATGGTGCACTGTCCCCCTCACAGTGCCCAGCTGGGCCCCACTGAATTACACCAAACCTGAACCCATTGCTCCCAGCACATCTTCCTGGGCTCTGGGAACAAAGCAGCTCCCCCAGCACAACACCCTGCACTCAACATCCACACCCAGACCTCCCTCTTTCCATTTCACTGTAATCTACCTGTTCCTTTATGTGTCCTTAAGGCTGTTAGTTACAAAAGCCTTCACAGAACAAGCGTCATTCCTGTCTCCCTGTGTCACTGTCCCTTTCAGACTTGCAAAAAGTACTACATGACATGTGATAGAGCATGTTCTCAGACAAGAAAGGCAGGCCTTGTCACCAAGGCCCAAAACAGCAGGATGGGTGCTTCCTTAGCTCAAGTACCAGAACTTTAGCTACTGCCAACCATCAACCTTCCTATACTTAGCTGCTGGAACTTACTTGTCCGCTGATCATCTGGCTGCAGGAAAATGTGTGGACTAGGAGACATTCTGTTACAAAATGAAATGGGTCACTGGGTTCTTTAAAACTCATGAATGAGCTCAGGATCCCAAGACTCAATTCAGGGCCAGACAGCAAACCTATCCTTGAGGTGGGTCACCCAGATTAATAGGTGGCATGACATGGTTCTGTTTCTGTGCCCTTTGATTTTGATATTTTATTAATGCCTCCTCTGACTGCTTTAAATATTTCAACTAATGGTGTATTTAACTACACTTGCCAGGGTTTTAATGATTATAATGATAGGTACCAGCTCCTTCTGCCTGCTTGCTGACACATCTCCACCCCTTTCCCTGTAAGTCTTCAAAATGGAAGTTCCTAAAGAGAGGAAATGGCCTGTGACTACATAAAGCACCCCTGGATTTGAGTCCCAGCTCCACCGCTTACTGTCTGTTTGGCCTGGCATAAGCCACTTCCCCATCTAGTCTATGGTTTCCTTATCTGTAAAGTGGAATGTTAACTACCACACATACTTCATATGACTGTTGAGAGTACTGGCCATGTGAGGTCATAAATGCGCAGAGCTCTAAACAAGTATCGTGTCTTCTGATTTGAAGGGAGGACCCAGGCTGAGAAGAGATACTTCTAGAACATCCATTCAGGTGAGAACAGAGCCTGTCCTCCAGGACTGTCTACAACATACCAAGCTGCTGCCTGCCTCATGGATCTCCTAACCAGCCTTGAGGCAGAAGGAGGCCTCCAGAAGTTAATTCACATTACAAACTCTGCCTCCCAAAAGTCCCTGGAATCTGGGAGGAGAAATACTGGAGTGTTTATGCTCCTTCATTTCTCTTCCCTTTTCTTATCTTTCCCTTTCATACTCTACTTTCCTCTGTACACATGGTCCCCATTTTGCTTGGTAACCCTAAATATATCCCAATTCAAGGACATACAAACCAGTGTTGAGAACTGCCCTGCCTAATTTCAGAAGCTGTAACCCCCATAGCTAAGGCTGAGTCAAGGACCTTGGGACCATAAGCCACTAAGGAGACAAAGCTTATCTTTCTAGTAGGGGCTGCCTCTGCCCCCTTTTACTTCACCCTGCTTGGCGCTGGGTGGGTGACTGGTTAGCCAATGATGGGTAAGATTCCTCAAAGGAGGGACAACCTAAGACAGGCATGATTACAAAGGGGCCCTCAGGGAAGGACTTGGGGGGCTATAGAAAAAGGGCGTGATGGGCCCTCACCCCTGGGCTTTGACATAGCCTGAGTCCTCATTCTGTTTGCAAGAAGTCTCCTAATCTCTTGGCTGCCTTACTTCCCCTGCCTCACTTAAGCCTGCAACAATGCCAGAGGGTGGTGCAGCCCTGTGCTGGAAAGGGCAGGTTCCCCCTGGGGCAATCAGGCCTAAGAAAGAATGCATAAAATCCTGTGAAACCTACTTTGCTAAGAATATCCTCAATTTTCTGATAAAGGTCCAAGCATGGAATGAGTTTGTTTCTCAAAGTTTTATAGCCCTTTAGATAACTGACCCTGACTTAAAAGAAGCCCTCTAGTTCTTTGAATGTTCTTTGACTGTTTGATCATTACTGCCTGATAATGATGAATGAAGACCTTCCTTGGGCTAATGCTCCCAGAAAAGCAATAAAAGCCTGTCCAGGCAAGGGTCGAGAGCTCTTTCTCTCTCAGAGAGTGGCCGTGCAGTCCCTTTTCATCCACAGGACCTCTGCAGTCCATGTAAATTTGTTTGTCACATCTACAACATACAGACCCCACTGGACGGAATCTGCATCAAACCAGTCCATTTTTCTCTGGAGAGATGAATTTCTCATGTTGCTAGGGAAGGATGCTCTCAGCATCCCATGTTTTCCAGGACTTTGCCAAAATTCCCCAGCCTCCTTCCTCCCTGGCCTCAGTCCAGTGAGGGGGGCTTTCTATTCTCAGCGAGAGGATCACACAGTGAGAGGATAATGGCAAGGTCTTCTGAGCCTTTCCTGAAAGGGATGGTCTGCAGAGAATTGTCCTCACTGTCCCCCTGGGCTTTCAAACAGCCATCAGAGGAGCACAGTGTTCACATTTCCTCACTCGGGCCCCTTTAATAAACTTTTACTAGAATTTTCCTCTAAGAACTATATCCAAGCAGATGAAACAGTAAGCCTATCACATACTGGCACGGGGCTTACATGTATTCTGCATGTGTCCACTTGATTACCATATTCTTAGTTTTCATTTATTGAGCTCTGATTATGTGTCAAGTGTTGGTCTAGGGCAGTGATTTTCAACCTTTTTCATCTCATGGCACACATAAACTAATTACCAAAATTTTTTGGAACACCAAAAAAAATGTATTATATTTTTTTCTGACAAAAATAGGTAAAATTTTGATTCATTCACAACAAATGGGTATTGTTGTACTGGCTCTTTTCATTTTTTTTTATTTGGCCATCTAAGGGAAAAGAAGTTAGACCCCTGACAAAATAGCCAGGCATTGCATGTTTTAAAGATTCTCGCAGGCGCACCAGTGTGCCTCCTGCAGCGCACCAGTGTGCCAAGGTTGAAAGTCACGGCTCTGGGGTTTTAACCTTCATAAGACTAATAATAGCCTACAAAGCCTACTGCCTAAAGTTTTTTTAGCAGTAAACTCTAAAAAGCTTTCAGGGTAAACTCTTATTGCTAAACTAGACAATCCTGGACGGCAATATTAATCCTTCACACAGGTACAATACTTTACAGCTCATAAAGTGCTCCCATAGCATGTCTACGCTGTAGGGCATGGGGTAACAGGCACTATTCCCATTTTGCAGATGAGAAAAATTAGGATTAGTGAAGTTATTTACCCAAAGTCATAAAGTCAATCATTGAAATGGCCTACACCCAACTTTTCCGACCGCTAAGCCAGTCCTCTTTCTGACACCATTTTTTGGACTCTCTTCTTGTCTTAACCTTTCTGCTGCTCCTAGTCTTCATGTTGTTCTCCAAGACATGCATTACAGAGAGAAAATGAGGACTGAATGGAGTTCGCAGGATTATGAAGGCAATGACAAAGGGTTACAGCAAAGAAGTACAAACCCCAAAATCAGCATTTGAAGATCCTTGTAACAGCAGTTACAACTGCACAGTTAAAACACCCTAGACTCCCCAGGGAACTACCTTATGATTTCTGTAGAATGGGTCCAAGTCTTCCAGGGGCTTGGCTATCAGCTCACGGGGAATGTCACCATAGAGCTTGGGTAACTTCCTGGATGCCTTTAGGTCAAGCTGAGGTCGAGGCTGGGGTTCTGCCGCTGTCCGGTCTTTGAGCTTCTTCTCCTTTTGGATGGCAATCCGCTTCTCGATTGCAGCCAGAGATTCAGGAGTGAAGGGGCGGAAGTTCCGCGCATCTGGGAAGATCACTGGGTAGCACCAGTCATCCATTTTCACCCTCAGGACAGAGACAAAAAGCAGACCATTAGAGAGCTCTGGGAGGTAGACAGCACACAACCTGCCCTGGCTTTCTGCTCTCCAAGGACAATGTCAGGGTGTCTGTAAGAGTTGAGACTGAGGTGAAGGGGCCTGGGAGCTTATTGACTGTGGGACAGGTGAGAAGTAACCACCACCATCAGTATAGCAGGCACTGTGGACACAGGCAAGATCAAAACAGGGCATCATTCCTGAAGGATCTAGGGATAGGTGGGAAGTTGAATTCAGAACAAGAGGCAGAAGAAGTCCTGTCTCTAAAATTCAGACCCAAGCACAGAGCAAGACAATAAGAACCAACCAGCTGAGCTACTGAAGTAAGGCCTGCAGGAGGTAGACAATGGCCATAGTGTGAATAGTGTGAGAGGAAGGAATAGGGAATCAAATGACCTATAGCTATGGGTTGTAAAATCACAACTAAGTTCATGGGTGTTTTCTCACATCTGGTCAGCAAAGCTCTTGAATGTGATGGAATGGAACATGGGCATGCACATTTATACTAACCTCTATAATCCTATGCCAGCTCTCTACTTCTGAGACACAGACCTGGCAGAAGAAGGACCCCAAGAAATCAATAAGGATTTGCCCAAGCTTAACAGGGTCACTCTATCATGGGATGACAGCTGTCCTGGCCCCTTCTACAAGGACTTTCTCTTCAGCCCCAGGCTTAAAACTAGACTGAGAAAAAGCAATAGTGATCAGGTTGAATGCCTTAATTCCCCATGAAAGACATCCTCTCCTTTCTTGTTTACTGAATGCCAACCTCGGATCGACTCTCAAACCACTCCAGATGGTGAAAAAAGCACTCCAGGGAATTCTGAAAGGGAATTCAACATAGCATTGGTTTGTTCATAGTGCTAGGCATAGTGCTAGACACCAGCGATGAAAAAAAAACCACAGTCCCTCCTCTTGGTCCTACAGTTATGCCACCCTCGTGTAATGGAGAAGACAGATAAAGGACAGGGAGTTACAGTAGAGTAAGACAAATATTACTACAGGGAGAAGTAGAGGGTGCCACATCTGCGTAGGACAGGCATCTAATTTGGGGAATCAGGGATGGCCTACTAAAGCTTTAATGTCTCAGTTGAGAACTGAAGGAAATATAAGACTCAGATAAGAAAAAGGGAGACAGCAGAGTGTTGCAGGAGGAGCACATGGCATGCACAGGGAGCCCTGAGTGAAAAAGAATATGGTGTTCATCAATGAGTTCTGTTTGCCAAGAAAGGAGAGTTTGTGAAGTGGAATGGCTAGAAAAGGCTCTAGTGAGCATTGCAAGAGCACTCACGAAAATCATTAGTAAAGACCATGGACTTCACCCTGAGGGTAATGGGGAGTTGCTAAACAGTGGGTTCGTATTGTTGTTGTTTTTTGTTATAAAGAAGCAACACTATCAAGTTGTGTTTTTTAATATCCCTCTAACTAGTGAGAATGAATAGGGCTTGGGACAGATAGCTGAAGAAGTAGGGAGGTTAGAATCAGAGAAATCAGCCTGGAAACTATTACAGTAAATCACAGCCACTGAGGATGACTTAATGGAGTGGATGGAGTGACAGACAGTTAAGAAATAGCCTTGACAAGTGATCAATGGGAAGGGAAGAATTTGAGGACTGTAAGGAACTAAGGTTCTTGGCTTGAGCAGGTGGGTCAAAGAGTGGTACTACTCACTCAGATAGAAAGCGCTAGAGAAGGAAGAAGCTTTGGGGGAATAAACTCAATTTAAAACACATAAAACTGAAGCTGCCTGTGGGACCTGGAAGTGGAGAGAACCAGGAGACACTTGAATACAGAGAAATCACAGCTTATACATGTCAGGCTCTGAAAATAGCACATAAGAAAAAAAACTGTCAAAACTTCTCTTGACAATCCCTCAGGAAGGCACCCTATTGAAAAGACACCCCAACTCATTGGTCAACAAATTCAATACAGTCAGCTTTTCTTCCACTGCCAGAACCAATCACTCTTTCTTCAGTTAATCCCCAAAGGAACTGGATTGTGTTTAAGAGACATAATAAAAGCAACATAGTATCTTTAAACACACTAAGGGCAATGTGATGTTCACAGTGTGTGAGCCATATGTCAACTGAAATGAAACAAGTGAACTGTAGACTCACTGCCTTCTGTCCCACTCATCATTACAGATTTGTCTGGATGATGGAATTGGCCATACCGCTTAATCAGTCTCTGTCCCCTCCTGTCCCTCCCTTCTTCTTTCCTTACGTTCCAATCCTCTGTCTCTCATAAACATACATATTGAATTTGTATAAACTAAGTTGGCATATAGTGAGACTCTACTGTATGTGGCTGTAGAGCTCATGAAAGATAGGGATTCAAGATAGGGATGAAGTATTTTGCAGTCAAAGGCATATGGATGCTAGTTGATCCTACAAAATGAATGAGCTGAGAAAGACCCTGGATGCAAAAACTGGACCTTATGCTAAGTTACAGCAAGGCATCCAGTGGAGAGCTGCTACCATATAAGGAGACTGCTAAAGAAGAAACTGGACACTCTGGCCCCACTATTCTGATCCTAGGGATATTTTTCCTGAGTTCTTGAGGGAAAAAGACTTGATAGAAATAAGTAACACAAAATAAAACTGACTACCCCTGAAATTTCATACATTAAAATTTGTCATACACAATGAAATAACTAAAGGACCACCATCTTAAAAGTAACAATGAATTCTGCAAAAACTGACCCAGAAAATAGAAGGCTGTATAAAAAATATCAACTCAAATATATCTGACAAAACAAAATCACATGCAGTATAATTTTCTTAATAACTGAAAAAATTGATAGAAGAAGCAAATATTTTTTAAAGATTTTATTTATTTATTTTTAAAGAGAGGGGACAGGAAGGAGAAAGAAAAGGAGAGAAACATCAATGTGTGGTTGTCTCTCACATGCCCCCTATTGGGGACCTGGCCCACAACCCAGGCTTGTGCCCTGACTGGGAATCAAACCAGAGACCCTTCAGTTTGCAGCTCAGCACTCAATCCACTGAGCAACACCAGCCAGGGTGATAAAAGAATCAAATGTTTTTGATAAAAGTAGACTCACAAAAATTGAACTATGGAAATAAAGGCTGCACATGCAAAATTAATAAGTTAATAAAAATCAATATAGCACACAATAATCGGTAAAGTTTGGAACTATTCAAATCTTCATTATGAAATTCATACCCAAAATACTTAATTTGGAAAATTTCTGTACAGAAAATAGATTGTATTGCATGGAAAATTGAAGAACTAAATTGGCTAAGTGCAATTATTTCCCAAGCCTTGCTAATAATCAAGTACGAAGGCAAATGTCTCAGACACTAATGACTCTTCACAAAAACATTATTTGAGTATGTGCTCCCAAACAACGAAAAAATGAAACATGCATGGAATCTAAGACATAAAATACCTAACCCAAGTGCAATAAAAAAATAAAATTCAGGATGACTGCATTTCAATTGGCTTAAAAAGCAATTGATTTGTCTATAACCAGAGGTCATAGAGCTGTCACAAAAATCCTTCAAGAATAAAGTAAAGCCATCTGTAACAAAGAATATGACTAAGAAACTGGTTTCTTAGTAGGTAAAAAAGGAAGAAGCAGAAGGGTTAAGTCAAGGTACATGTATAAAGGACCCGTGGACAAAGACAAAGTGGGGGAGGACTGAATGTGGGAGGTGGTGGGTGGGCAGGGCAGGAGAGAGTAACGGGGAGAAAATGGGGTCAACCGTAATTGAACAACAATAAAAAAACATTTTTTAAAAAGAAAGGTAATTAGAAATTCTACCAAAACATATTATTCAGAAAATTATGTTTTACATGATGCCAACTAAAAGGTTTGAGCAGCTGGCAGAATATAAAGCTGGGAAAAAAGAGTCCACTTGACCTTGAACATTCTCCTTCATGCAGCAGATGGTCAGTGACATCAGAGTTCATCTCCTTCTCTTTGGGTCCAAATATTGTATTTGGTTCTAGAGTCTAGTAGTTACAAAATCATTACATCATAGAAGTTATATGTTAGTTTTAATTTCAATGATCATCCTTATAGATAAAGCAGAATTAATTATAATTACAGGACAGAATTCAAATGTGATAAATGCTATAAAATTTTATTGCAAGCTGCAGTTGGAAAGGAAAGATAAAGGGAAGGTCAGAGGTACCAACTTCCTCATCCCAAAACACTGGGAGAATCAAGACATTCTAAGGAAGGTCTATGGACCAAGGAATGTAAGTGTAAGTCTATTCCTCAGAACTGTGCAGGGAATCAAGTGGGAACCAAATTAAAAATAGAAGTAGCAAAAAATGGATGAATCATGAGAAGAGCAGAAGAATTACTGTCAGTAAGCTAAATTCTTCATCTCATATAGGGACAATTCAATTACTTGTGTTTAAACTTGATAAATCAAGAAACAGAAGTTTTGCCCTGGCTGGTGTGGCTCAGTGGATTGAGAGACTCACTGTGAACCAAACGGTTACAGGTTTGATTCCTAATCAGGGCACATGCCTGGTTGTAGGCCAGGTCAAAAAAGGGAAAAAACGAAAGAAATAGAAGTTTAAGAGAATTATTTAGAGCAAGCAAGACAATGACTAGAAGACTGAAAAACTGAAATAGCATCTAGATAAAAGTGCAGACATTTCACTTTTCATGTTACATCCTTCCCAACATGTCTTCCTCCTGAGCTGTTTGATTTAGGGCATGCATGCATTACTTTCACAGGATTGTGGAGGGAATACAGAAATGCTTTAAGCACTCAACACCATCTGATTCAAAATATCAGGTACAGTGACAAGCTCTAAATCTCCTTGAGTCACAAAGGAAGCAAGCATAATCTCAATTTGCCATCCTAAAACCGGAGGTCAGCAACATGTGAATCACGACCTGTCTGACATGGAAATGCACAGGGACTGGAAGGCCCAGGAGGAGACTCTGCAAGTTCTCCCTGACGGGCTGGACTGGGCTTGCAAAGGAGGTGGGCACCACCTGGCAGAGAGGGCTCTGCTCGTGCTCCTCTGAGAACTGGCCCAGCCAGCTCACAGGCCCACTCTCCCTGAATGGACAGAAAACAAACACCGAGGAAAGAGGACCAAGGCCTCACTTCCCTAAGCAGAGTCTCTAAATTCCTCACAAGCTCACCTTCAGTTAAGCTTAGGTAGCTCCAGGCCTTGCTTCAAATCTATAAATTTTATAGAGGTATTTAGATCTGAGCTCATTCATATGCTGGGTGTTGCGGTTGCAAAGTGGCATGAAACACCATCCCCAGCCCTCGAGGGTCTTACAGTGGTGTGGGGGGCCAGGTAAGTCAAGGATGGAGGATGAAACCACATGTTGAGTTTGGCTGCACCAGGGGGAAGCATTCAGTACTGTGGGAGCCCAGAGGAGGGCATGGTTATGAAGAATCAAAGGTCGTTGAGATGGGAGGAGAGGGAGGAGTATGCACGTGTGAAAACACTGAGGGTAGCAAATGGCTTTCGTTTCTTATTTATGACTTTTCCCACAGTTATAAATGTTACATAACCTCACTGTACTGGACATTTTCAGCTGGCCCTCCAGACCTCTCCTCATCCTTCTGCATGCTGCTCAGTGCCCATGAAGTTGACCCACAGATAGACTCTCCCTGGGCCTCCTAGAACTCTGGCTTCTGGCTGGGTTTGGCCAATGGGAGGCACCACGAGAGACCAGAGAACGGTGGAGAGCGATGTCAGGGTTCTCCTCCCCAGCCCTCGCTGCCGATGGCCATGGGCCACAGTGGCTGTCACCTGGCCTAGCCATGCAGCTCTCTCCAGTTCTGCAGCACCTCCTTCCCACTGCCCCTTCAGACATGGGGGAGAAGAGCACCCACTCTCATCACACTTGGGAATTGCACCTGCACTTGTTTCTGTTACTGAGTTCTGCCCGTACCTTTGTAAGATGCCCCTATAATAAAACATCCTCGAAACGCCCAGTTTGATGTACCATCTGTTTCCTGCCAGGGCTCTGGCTAATAGAATCACCCATTAAACGAAATTCAGAAAACAAGACAAGGAAATGATTACCCACAAACCAAAGCCACTCAACACGCACAAGTTCTGACATTTTGGTATATTTCTTTTCCGTCATCTTATTGTGCATAATCTATGTAGCTATCATTATAATACATATGCAATTTTTACCTCATGCACTTTTCAATTAAGGCTTTATCACAAACACTTTTACTATGATAGGTATCATTTAACGGTGTGGACCCTGTTCCAGATACAATTTAATCCTCAGGACAATCTCATGAGGGAAAGATTATCTTTGGGACATTTCTAAAAGGAAATGTTCATCTGGAACTTAGGGGAATTATTTGTGACCTTCTCTTAAGAGGTAAAGGTTTTTAACCTTACACCTTCTGGACTAGTGTTTCTCTGTTGGGAAGGAGCCAAACTGGATAACCTCACACTCCACTTTCCCCTGACTAGTAAGTGAAGTCACTGGGGAAATCACCAAAGGTTTGCAATGCCACACCCAGAACATTTCAACATGAACCTGGTCCACACAACTTCAGATGCCAAACATCCACCCTCAGGTTAATAAGAGCTATATGCTATGGGCTAAGCACTATGTTTAATGCTTTAAATGGATTATCTCTCATAATTTCCCAGGAAATCTACAAAGTAGGCATTATTATATCATCCACAGTATACAGAAGAAAACATTAGAGTTTAGAAAAATTGAGATACTTATTTATGATCACATACCTAAGTGTTGGAGAATCTCAATCCCAAATTAACACCATCCTGTAATCCATCTACCTGCCTAGTTCTTCATACTCAAAGCTAAGACATCCCAAGGAGGTGAGAAAAGGGAGTCAGAAGAAGAAAGACACATAGCTTCCAGCTGGCCTGGGTCTATGGCACCTTCACTGTGTGTGACATGCTTCCCAGGACATTAGCCTCACTGCCACCTTCCCAATCACATGTCACTCCCATAGGCATTCCACTGGCCCTACCATGACACTCTCTGTCCTAACCAAGCCAGACAGCCCAAAGGTAGATTTGCCCTATACAATGGCTGCTTGTCTGTTTTGGGTGGTGGTCTGAACAGCAAGTTCTTAACTTTGATGACCATGTTCCTTAAGGTAGACTACAAAAAATAATATCCCCTTCCTCTTGCTTAGATCCCATAAGAAAATCAGAAAGCAAATGAACATGAACAGACTTTAACACAATTGAGCTCTGTCTAAAACCAATCCCAAGAGTAGTTTTCCAGCTCTGCAGGAAAAAAAAAGTATACATTAACTTTTCTGATTCAGTTAATTGGCCACAGAATTTAGAAACTATTCGGAGGATTTGCATCCTAGGCTCAGATGGAAACAAGATTTGAGCATATCTTTACTTGAAAAGTCCAACTCCTAACACAAAGTCCAGTGTGGTAAGCATCTATCATGCCAGATGGCCACCTCCTGTCCCCATGCCCTCTCAGAGCACTTGAGAGAAGGACCACCACCTGATGGACACTATCACTGAGCCACATATCTTGTACCTGGCCTCTGCCTCTGATTTCAGCAGGAAATGCTTATGAAGGCCTATTCTCCATCCTGATGAACAAAAACAGAGCAAGTTCCATAGAGGCAAGTACAGACTTGAAATAACAGAAGAACAGGGCTGCCCCCAGCCCAGACTTACCTGCCTTCTGGTAACGTGGCTCCAGACAGCAGCCCCAGTCGTACTTCTCAAAGCTCTCTCCTCAGAGCAAGTCTCTCTCAGAGCCCGAGCGCCTGGTCTTGGCAATCAGAGCCCTTCTGGGAGGCGCGACTCAGAAGCTGGGTGGAGAGCATGGAGGAAGGCAAATGGGAAGAGAGCCAAAGTGATTTTAAAGAATCCTGTAGGAAACCCTGTAACTGGAGAAGTGACTGAGATGGTACTTACATTTATACTTTGGAAGCATCTGCCTTTAATCAGTGCTTAATCTAACTCTGCAGAAAGCATCATTAATAAAGAAACAGGTTGGTTTTTTTTTCTCCCTTTGGCCTCATCCAAGTGGGTAGAAGAATACAGAAAAGGTATGAAAGCCACGCTGTGCTTCTGAGTTCAGCTTAGCCTGCAGACCACCTAACATGGGGACTCCAGGGTCTCACCCCGCTGGACCTCCTGAGGCCCGTAGTGCGAAATTGTTCACCAGGCACCCACTCAGATCTCCCTCCTTCCTTTTCTCCTGTGCCATCAACATTGGGGGTTGAGATCAATAAAATATGCGCTTGTTTATGTGGTTGTCATAAGGTACACCAAGAAGACCCCTTAGCTACCAAAGCATCTCCACATTAACTCCCCCACATAAGCTTCTGTTTTGTTAATTCTTGGGAGAATTTGAAGCTCTCTGGGAGGTGTCACACCATAAGCTATTTTCAGTCACCTTCCAGAGGCAAGCTGACAGCCAACTGTGATAAAGGATACAAGTGGGTGTTTACAAAAAGGAAGGAGGTAGGAAGTAGGTGTTTAAAGGAGAGTTGGATTGGAATCACAGGCAGATTTCAGCACTGCCAGAAGGGACACTAAATACTAGTCAAAAAACTGGCAGCAGTCACAGCTCCACCACTATAAGCTGCGTGATAGTGGATGGGTCACTCGATTTCACTGAACCTTAATTTTCTCCCTATAAAATGGGATAATTCTTTTAAACATCCTTAGTCTCAAGAAGCAAATGTGACAATACCTGTATAAACACTTTGCAAACACTAGATAAAGTATCTGTTAATTTTTAAAAGATTTTACCTATTTATTTTTAGAGAGAGGGGAAGGGAGGGAGAAAGATGGAAAGAAACATTGGCAGGGGATAGGCCGCAACACAGACATGTGCCCTGACCAGGAATTGAACTGGTGACCTTTTGTTTCGGGGCAGGAGGACACTCATCCAACTGAGCCACGCCAGTCAGGGCAGTACCTGTTATTTTTTAAGAAAGAAAAGACCTGGTTGCTTTTCTCCCACAGAGAGGAACTGAAATCAGACATGGGGTTAGTACCAGGCCTGGCACAGTATACACATGACCTGACTTTTTAAGCCAGTGATCAGAAATTCTAAGGCCTTGTCTCATTTCAGGGTGACTCTCAGAATAAGAGAAGACCAAAGAACAGGAGAAACACTAAGAGTTAATACGCATTTTTTCACATGGATAAAAATGTGTGTGTTTGAAGAGGTAAAAGAAACCTCTAACTCCATTATCTTAAAAGGCCCTGGCCTTTTAAATATAAACTCTTTGCAAATAATATTTCCCTAAGCTATTAAGTCATATTGAGACTTCTCACTCTGAAGTTTCAGAGAACCTTTCTACTTCCATCTTCAAGGTAAATGCAAATGATTCTAAGTGTAAGGACTTAAATGACAAAGAGCAATGCACAAACACAGGTCACCCAAGCAGTATGGGGTCTGCATTCAGGACTTTCCTCAGGCTTGCTTTTGACAGACAGAGCAGAGTGCCTGTACAGAGTCCTCATAATAAGAGAATCCTAACGAGCCTGGTCAGGGTGCCCCCACATTTGCATCCCTGGAGCCACACAGCATTATCACCTCCCTTCATTGCTAATAGGTAGCAAGCCCTGCCAGTCTCAGTCCTGCCATCTGATACGCTGACCAGCTTCAACATCAGTGGCCAAGCAAGGTACATCATCTTTCACAGAAGCCACACCTCCCATCTGTTTATTTAGCAAAGGTGACATTGAACCTCCACTATTGCAGAGCACCTGGAAATACTGAACCAACACCAGAGCCCTTGAGGCATGCAGCCCATTGTCTGACAAAGGTATATAAAGAACTCTAAAACAAGAAAGAGACTATCAAAAGGCTGCAAGCAAGAATCGACCAGAGGCCTTCACAACATGGAACAGGGAGCAGCTCAGCCTGGGAAGACTTCTAAGAAGAGATGGGATTCGAACTGAGGCTCAGAAGATGAGTAAGAGCCCAGTATGCAGAGCACATAGAGACGGGCTTTCCAGGAAAGCATGAACAAGGACACACAGGCCTAGAACAGGGCATGTGTAGAGAATGTCAAGTGGTCCCATGAGGATGGAATAGGGACAAAGAGAGGGGCATGGAAGGGGAAGCTATGATGAAGGGATGCTTTGCATGGCGTTACATACTACTTGAATGCTACTATGGAATTTGAACTTGAACTTGTATTGGGTAACAGGCATGGACACTAGCACTGTTTGAAGCTTTTAATTACTTAAGTGTAACTATCAAGTCCTCTGTTTCCCTAATGTGCACCACTGCTAATATCCCATTGACAATAAGACATCCGTGTAAATAAACAGATGTTATTGGGTAATGCTGAGGGTGCGATGCATGTCACAACAGTTGTGAGCAGCCAAAGTGAACAGAACATTTTGTGGCAGAACTGGCTGTGACTGATTTTAGGGACACAACTCTGAGGAAGTACAGAATCCATTTCCTAAGAATCACTTGCCTTCGAAGTTGTAAGGGAGATTCCTTGGCAGATCCTTATAGGAAACACGCTCAGTGCGGACACAGTTTCATGATCTTGTTTACTGCTCTGGCCCCCTTATAACAGTACATATCATTTAACAGGTGCTTAATAATTATTTGTGAATGAATAAAAAAACAGCTACCCTCCTCACAGTCCTTTCTGAAAACCAGCCCCGGCTCCTCAATCCTCTGTCTGGTTCTGGGAAGGAAGTCCTAGCAGGTCCTCCTTTCTAAGACCTTGTTCTTCACTCTCATCTTTTATTTCCAGCCAGCCTCACCTAGAACAAGCCCTTCTCATCTCTCATCTAGACTGTCACAATGGTC
The DNA here is from genome assembly GCA_004024845.1 of Tonatia bakeri. Taxonomy (NCBI): domain Eukaryota; kingdom Metazoa; phylum Chordata; class Mammalia; order Chiroptera; family Phyllostomidae; genus Tonatia; species Tonatia bakeri. Next base: position 17,372 of record PVIA01012326.1, read on the forward strand.
TTCCCAATGGACAGTCTGCTCCAGCCCCTTCCTGGTGGACTGTCCCACATACTGACCACTCCTGCCCCAGCCATATCTAGCTCTCATCTGTGCACTGCCCTGCCCAGACCCTGTGTCCACTCTGAGCATTGCTAAAGCTGCCCTCCTCTTGCTTCTTTTCTTACTGTTTTTCCCCATCTCTCAATACCTTGATTCCTGCTGCTTCCACAAAGCCTTTCCCAGCCATGTCATCCCCCAACATGCTAGCTCCCTCTACATAAGTAATTACCAATATTCTAACAGCACACTGTGTCATATACTTTTAGGATCAGCTCCATACTATTTCAAAATTATTTTAGATATTACCTTTGTGTTTTGGTCTGGGTTTCTCCAGAAGAATTGGACAAGCACTTGGGAGTGATCACAGGAAAAAGGAGTAAAGGAGAAAGGAAGGGAAGTCTAAGGAGGAGGAGAAGCCAAGAGAGGGCATGCACTTAAGATGATTACTGTTACGGCCAACTTGGACACAGCCTCCTTGGGGAGCCTCTACAAAACCACACAGAATGCATTTGAGAATTAGGAGGCTGGGCATTTATCCTCTGGCTTACATTCCCTGTCAACTGAGGGTTGTCCACAGGAACATTATGGTGCCCAGCCTCCAAGATGGCCCCCATGACCCTTATCTCTGGTATTCAGGTTCTTATGTAGTCTCATCCCAAACTGAACAGTTGTAACCAACATGACATTGCAGAAGTGACCATCTGTAACTTCTGAGGCTCAGTCATAAAAGGGAAGGTGGCTTCTTCCTTATTCTTTTGAATTGCCGCCCTAGAGGAAGATAGCCACCATGCTGTGAAAGTACTCAATTAGTCATAAGGAGATTTCATGCAGAAAGGAAATGAGACTTCTTAGAATAGCCACGACCAATTTACTATCCATAAGTCATCTTGGAAGCAGATCCTCCAAATCTCAGTTAGGGGTTAACTTCCCTTCAACCTCCAGATCTGTGGACTGTGCTTGCTCATTGGCTGAGAGAGCTTCCAGGGCTTCAGAGAAAGCACTGGGACAGGAAAGCCAAGAGAAGCAAGGTCAGATGCTGTTAGCATGAAGGAACTGTCCACCACGGCTTTAGCGGAACTCAGAGATAGGCTGAGGGAACGTGACAGGGCGACCAAAAGCATCTGCTACACTCGGGAACTTCCTAAAAGGTTCCCATGTATCCTCTATTCCCTCCAAAGGGTTGTACCAAAGGGTGGCACATACACGTAGATGCTAAGCAAAGCCTTCTATGCGCAGCTCATGAGTTCTCCTGCAACACAACAGTGGAAGCTGCTCCATCCTCTAACATTCACAGTTCCTTCCTTGAACCTATATATTTAACACTTAGTTCACTCTGCTTCTACTTTCTGCTTTGTATTATTGAGGATTGTTTTGGCTGCAAGTAATCAAAATCCTAACCGTAGCATACAGTATTCACAAAAAAAAAAGAAAGAGAGAGAGAGACTTTATTGGCAGGAAACAGGGTGTGGTACAGAATCTAAGGAAAGAGAGGCTGCAGACCCTCATGGACTAAAACCAAAAACTGAATAGGGTCAGGAACCTCTAAAACTCCTGTCTCTCCTTGCCTTTTGTTGCTGTTGCCATCCCCCAGTCCCTTTTCTCCCCTGTCTTGCTGTACACTGGCTTCCTCTGGTCCTCACTGACCTAACAGGATATGGCCACTCTCCCACACCGTGTTCACGGGCTGATCCCTGTCACTCTCAGACACAAAACTCCTGGAGAAGGAGATGAACCCGTCAATGGAGGTCAGACAGTTCCCACTGCCAAGCTGGGGATGAACCAGGAGGAACAATTATTAAAGAACTCCTGAATGAGAGCAGCACCATCACATTATTTTTAAAATAAATGAGGCAATAGGCCTGAACTTCCCCCTGTATACTTTTAAACGTTATACAAAGGCACGACTTTACTGTTATTTGGAAACCAATACAGTATAGAAGGAAAACATTTACACACACACAGAGGACTTAGAAGCCTTGAATTCTACCTTGTTCTCTGAACCTCAGCTTCTTAACCCATACATGGCGCTCATAACACCTACTGTTTGAAATAGTCATGAGATTTAAATAGTCAAGGACAACACTTCGTAAAGTACAAGCTAAAATAAATATATGTGGTGGTGGTGAGGTTAGCATTTACATATATGGTCCCCCACTAGTGACCATGTCCCTACCCCACTGAGGGGTACAAAAACATACACACTCCAAATTCTTTACACCCACCACAGCCTTACTACACTTAAGTTTCAACAAGTAGCAGCGACAGTGAATTGCTGACTTCTTTGTGCAGGAGGGTTGGGGGAGGGCTGGTGGGAAGGAACAAGGCGGGCAGAGAGGCATGCAGCCAGCCTGAGGCTGGGATAGGTGGCCAAGTCTATATGGAAGCTCAGCGGAGGGACTGGCTGGAAGTCAAAAAGGATATAATTAACTTAGGAATCACAATAAACTTGTAGCCACGCTTAATAGGCTTCAAATATTTTCTCAATTTACCCTGGCTTCATTCTTCTCAGTTTGCCCTCATTGGGGAGGAAGGGAAGAAAAAGACAAGGAAAAGCCTTAAAGGGGCAGTACCACCGATCTTGTAAAAGAGGGACAGGTGGAGGCTTTGAACAAAACTTCAGTGGCCTGTTGTGACATCAGATATCTGTGCTGCCACTTGAGAACATGCAGAGGAAAGGAGTTCCAACAGGAAGAAATACATCTGACCTGACTGTGAAGATGCCTTCCCCAACTCCCCTCCCTGTCCTCTGTCTCGGTCATCCCTTAGAGGCTAAAGGTGGTCCAGGGGCTGTGGTCTAAGTGTCCTCTGAAGATAAATGCCCAGTTGTTTGACCATTTCAGCATTTTTTCTCTGCTTTTTACTCACTAGGTAGAAAGTGGATGTTGGAATTTTGGGAATGTAAATGCTTCTGGAAATAAATTAACAATGTGCACAGAAAATTCTAGAGACATGTCTGCTGAGATTCAAATTCAGAAATAGAGTGACCGGGTATCACGGGACAATTGGAGGACGTTCCTCCTCACTACATTACATGGCCTCAGGCCAATTGCTTCATGCCAAAACATGAACTTGATGAACTCAGTTCTCTCTCCCAAATCCTGAGCACAAAACCTCCCCTGGCTATGGCACAACCAAACCCCCAGGCATGCTTGACCCTGTGGCCATCTGTCACCATTAAAAGAATATGTCCTTTTATCTGTAGTATAGGTGTTATCGGTCCCTCTGTTGCCACCTGTATCCACTCTCCTGCCCTCAGGGATGGATCTCTCTTGGCCTTCCCCAACCCCACTTGACCCCCAGTTTTCTATTCACCTCAATTTCATACCATCTTGCTTCTCAGGAATGAGGCAAATTTCTTTCAACACCTTGAGCATAGCAGTTTCAAAGATGCCCCCTCTGTTTTTTCACATGTGTGCCCTGGGGACTTACCCTCCTTCTCAAGCAATTCATCTGAGTGTTTCTTTCAAATACATAATATGCTCTCCTCAAAAGAAATTTCAGTAAATAAATGTGTCACCACCTCATTGGAGTGCCTTAATTTAGAATTAAAGATAATATTGTCTTATTTTTATTGTCAATTTTTAATTTAATTTATTTATAAATTAAACTGGACACCAGAAATCTTAGTTAATGTTTTTGTTGTTGAAGCCTCATTTTCAAGGCATTTTAGTCAAGAGGCACCCTGAAGTGAGCATACGTGTATGGACCACCCAGGTCCCTTCACAAGTTCTCCCCCCTCAGCTCAGTTTTGAGATTGCACGTGCCCTGGCCAGTCTAGTCTGCCAGCACCTTGGCTCCTCGGAAGCCAGTGGCGTCTCCCCCACAGCACCCAGCATGGCATTTCCTTCTGAGAACGGATCAGAGCAGTGGGCTGAGGGCATGCCCTGACATGGGACCTTCAATGTGCCCCCAGAGCCCAGGGACTTTGCTCAAGAGAAGGAGCCTATGTGGGTGCTTCCTCCACCCCTCTGAGGGCCTAGGCTTCCTCACCTCCCCATCCTTGGGCCCATCCCCCACCATCAGGGGGCCCAACAGGCCTTGGTAGAGTTAAAGCTGCGATCTGTGGGGGACCCAGGGCCTCACAGCCTCAGTGACTCAGAGCTAATAAATAGCCCCTGTTGCCCCAGCTCTGTTATTACCTCCCCAGCCTTAAATGCAAAATGCAAGTGTCTGGTGCCAGTCCCTGAGAGCCTAGGTGTACATTCACACCCCCACGTGCAGTCACACTCACACACACAGCCCAGCAGAGCAGAGACATGAAAGTAAATAGACCCAGAAAACCCGAAACTTCACAGGGGCCACTGCCTGATTCCTTTTAAGGAAAAAGTCCAAAAGCCAAGGGGCTGAGAAAGGGAGGTTCACAGTCCAGATGATCCCAGAAAGGAGACCAACCAGCAAGCAGGCAGGCAGGCAAAGGGGTCCCCTAACTGTCACTGGCCTGGTTAAGGCTCACTTCCCTGACCTCACCTCACCTACTGCCATGGCTGTGGTTTTAGGGTCCTGTGAAGATGAAGATTGAAGATGAAGATGGAGGCTCACACCGAGCTCCAGCCAGACCCCAGCATGGGCTGTCCTCTCATCTACTTCCTCCCCAAATTCATACCAACATTCAGGACTCAGTTCAAGTCCTCTCCTTCGGGAGCTTTTCTCAAAGAAAGGTCTTACTTTGCTGGCACCGACAAACACTGGCCCCTCCTCCCTCCTCTGACCATTTCGTATTGGATGAGCCTCATTGCCTCAGTTAGATCAAAAGCTGGTCCAGGGCAAAGACTGAATCCTCTTCCCTTGTGTCTCTCAACACCCAGCCTGGAGTTGATGCTCATAAATTAACATTCAAGGTCCCTATTAAATGGGATGAAAGATGCTAGATGGGAGATGGCTCAGCTGCTTCCAGAAAGACACTTGTGTTTCAAAGCTCAAAGAAAGCAGGAGGAGGGGGCGGGGAGGGAGAGAAAGCACTCACTAAAAGCTTGCAGAGTAACAAAAGAGCTGAGCATCAGAACAAAGTCTCATTTAAAAGAGCAAAGGAAACACTAGAAGGCTGTTAATGGTGAACTGAATATGATAAATTATTACTTAATTCACTTGGTTTCACTCCTTGTTGTTATGCACAGTTAATTGGAGGGAACGAAATGCCGGGCCTGCTGGAATGGGGGTGGGAAGTGGGAGCAACCTCAGGCCAGGAGCTTCCCCAGGACCACAAAGCCATCATGCAGGAATGATAAGCACTGGGCTGACCCTACTCCCCAGCCTCCTGCGGTGGCTGGGTCCCACTGACCCACACTCTGGTCCCCCAGGGGCTGGAGCTATTGGCAGCCAGGTGGCCTGAGGCAGGGAGAGTCGGAATGTGGGCAGAGTGGCAGGGGGCCCCCGTAATGGCCCCCCAGGCTCTGAGCACCAGCTCTGCTGCCGGGCCCCACTCGGTATTTCTCACCCTGAAGAAAGCCAGATGGCCTCAATGGCAGATTTGATGTGGTTTTTGCCTGATTTTTTCCCTGTGTTTCTATTTATTTACTGTATTTACCCTGAGTTCCTCCTAAATTATAAGACACTTACTGGGGGAAGGAACCAAAGGAGACACCAAAATGAGTAAGGGAAGAGCTTCTGCCTTCACTCAGTTGAGAGAGGAGATACGAGCACACCGAAATCATTATGCGCTACATCAAAAAAATATTTCTAACATTCAACTTAAGATAAAATCAGTTAGAGTCTGGGATTTTATTAATAATCCTGTGGCTAAAGAAGAAGAGGTAGGCAAAAAAGAGCCTGATAACGCCATCAACAAGAAAAGAAATTTAGAAACATGGAATAGCTACAGACCAGGATTTCGCAAGTAATGTTTATATGACAATTAATCAGCAGGGCTTGGGGAATTATAGTCACATGATTATAGAAAACATTAAAACATTGAAGTCCACCTATCTAACTAAAAGAGAGTTTAACAAACATCATCAAAATACATTCGCATAATTACAGAAAGAGTAAAAGAGGATTATAAGATATAACACAGGTCTAAGTTTGAAGACCACGTCCCTTTTCCTAAACATGCATTTAAATTAATATTTAATCTTATGATTAAGGACTATTCCCAACCCTCAGTTTTATCACAAGAAATAGCTTTTAATTGCTACACTCCTTTTAGTGAAGCATAAATGTAATCACAAGAGAAAAAACTTTTTCACAACCCTGCTAATTAGAGGCTTGCAGTCTCTCCTTGCATGCATATACATACATACACACACACACACACACACACACATATATACACACACACACATACATATATATCTTAAAGAAGACCCTGGAGTAACATTTCTATCAGTATAGGAAGTTAGATATCTTAAGTAATTCTTACAGTTGAAACAATAATGTATTAAAAGATAAAAAAATTAAAACATTAAAAAACCTCTGAGGATTCTACAGGTAAAGAAAGCAGAAACCTTTGGGTGAAAAAGAGTGTTAAAACCAGCTTCTCCCTCAAGGCCAAGTCTTAGAGACCTTATGTTCCATTGGATGGCTTCCTGGGGTGTGGAGCAGGACAGAAAGCCTGGGGCCCATTTAAAGTGGTATGTTTAGCCCTGGATAGTATGGCTCAGTGGGTTGAGTGCTGGACTGTGAACTAAAAGGTCACTGGTTCCATTCCCAGCTGGGGCACATGCCTGGGTTGCAGGCCAGGTCCCTGGTTGGTGAGATGCAACCAATCACTGTTTCACTGGCACATTGATGTTTCTCTCCCTCTCTTTCTCTCCCTCTCTTTCTCTCTCTCTCTTCCTCTCTCTCTAAAAACGAAATAAAATCTTTTTTAAAAAAGGTTAACTATTAAAAATAAATAAAGTGGGATGTTTAAGAGTGGTTTGCCATGCAAAGCTGGGGCATCGAAGGGCTTACACCCATGATGTAAGGTAAGTAAGAAATAAAATCTGCCTCTATGAGGAGGGTGGCAGAAGTAAACACGAATTCTTTCCAGAGGAATTCCACTCTGATCCAGGGCCAAGTAATGAGGCTTCAACAAAACTTAGCAGTTTATAATCAAAATCACAAAACACACAAGGACATAAGTCACTGTGAGTAAAAAACCAAAGCAATAGATGACATAAAGATTTTATGTACTAGAATTATCAGAAAGTTTAAGAGCTAATAGAAAAGCTTAAAAATACGAGGAATGAGAGACTACAAAGAATGATCTTAGCAATTTTTAAATGAAACAAATGAATATCCAGAAATTAAAATATTTAGCAACTGCAATTAGAAACATAATACACGAGATTAAACACATATGAAGAGAAGATTTTTTAACTGGATAACAAATACAATGAAATTAGACCAGAGTGCAGCACAGAAACACAAAATGACTGAAGTTCCAAAAAGAAATAATAAAGAAAAAAAGGAAAGACAATACTCAAAATATATTATAATAATGAAGAAATTCCCAGAAAAACTTCTATCTTCAAGTCTAAGAAGCTCTGTAAATCCAAAGAAAGACAAAAATAAATTTTTTAATTATAAAAATTTCAGAACCTCAAAAGCAAATAGATTCCGAAAGTTGCCATGGCAAAAAGGCAGATCATATACCAATGCATGACAATTTAATTGATGGCTGGCAACTCAACAGCAATAAAGGAATCCAGAGAGGAAGAGAATAAAGTATCCGATGTACTGAAAGGGAAAAAAGTCAGTCTAAAATTCTATGTTGACAAAACTACCTTTTAAAAACAACAGTGGAATATAGATAATTTCAGACAAAACCTAAGAAAAGTTTATCACCAAAGATTCTCACTAAAGAAAGTTCTAACAGTAATACCTCAAACTGAAGAAAAAAACGTTCCTAGGTAGAAAGTCTGAGATACATGAAAGGATGGATAGTGAAAGTATGTTAATGTGTGGGTAAAGCTAAGCAAGCATTGACTTTAAAATTAGTAACAGTCACAGTGACAATAACGCCTAATTTGAGAGGTAAAAAAGTAGGCTAGAAATAAAGTACTGGATAACAGGGAGGTAAAGCATTCTCAAATCCTTGTATTGTCTAGTTGTTCAATAGGATTAAAGTGTTGATTAACTTTAAACTAGTGTAGGCATGTTAAACTAACTTGCTAAGAAAGAGACATCTGCCATTAGCATGTTACAGTTTCCAAGATTACAGCTCATTTTACTCCATAAATTCGTCATCTGTAAAACTTCTAGTCTCATCAGCTACATGATGACAAGCTGTCTCTGGAGTTGGAAATTTTTTTTTTAATTAAAAGAATGTTTTTCATTTATTGAATTTAGAGAAAGAGGAAGGGAGAGAGAAACATCAGTTTGTTGTTCCACCTATTTATGCACTCATTGGTTGCTTCTTGTATGTGCCCTGACCAGGGATCGAACCTGCAAACTTGGAGTATTGGGACAACAATCTAACCAACTGAGCTACCCAGCCAGGGCTGGAGTTGGAAATTCTTATAACCCAGGAATGTCACTCCTGACCTGATAGACAGATACAAACAGTTTGACTGTCTGCCCTTGCACCTTAATTACATTTCCAAGAAGCCTGGAAAATGGCTTAGAGTTATCTGTGATATAAATGAGAGCTCTGTCAGCTAAGAGGAACTGAAAACAAAGGGGAGCTAATGCCTGCTGGGTCCAGCCCTATGGTGGTCAGTGTCTTTAGGGATCCATCTTCAATTCCTTTTTGTACGCTTCATCCACGGTCTCCAGCAAGGGCAGTGGGCCATCTGACTGATGGCAGGTTACTGAGGTCAAGTGCCATAGTGACGGTGTCGAGGTAAAGATTGAGGTCAGCAACAGGCCGTCTACGGGGAGAACTCTAGTTCAAACAACACAAGGGACAGGGAGTAGCCCCACTGAGCGCCATACCTTCCAGGGAGTGGGATGAATCTGCCAGGGAGTGCAGAGTGAGGGAACATTAACTCAGAACCATGGGAATGAGGGTAAGACAAAATTACAGGCTGCGGCCAACACCAGGCCCTGTGTGGAGCCATGAGGAACAACGGGGCCAAGTGCTCGGGAGGAAACAGTAGCCCTGCTGCCTGCTCTGTTGGAACAACACCTGGACAGCTTAGGATGCAGAATTCCTGGAACTTTTAATGAGTGTAGAGGGCATTTTTCACAGAGCAAGAAGAAATTAGCTTTGCTCCCAACAAAGTGCGCAAATTGTCCTGGCCTACAAAGGCACCTTTTTCCTTAATGGTTTAATGGGCCTGGGTAAATAGTAGGTGAGCCCCTGACAAATGGAACAGTCTGCGTTTATGTAATACAGCCCCACAGAGCTCATAAAGCAAGGCAGGGAGCTCCTTTAAAGTTGCTACTCCTTTATTAACCTAAAGAGAGTTGAAAGAACCCTGTGGATTGTTCTACTGGAACAAACTTTGAAAAAGGTTTCCTTTATTAAGGAGGTGTCTCTGAAAGTAGGGTATCAGCAGAAATACGGCCCGGAAGACACCTAAAATGCATCCTGCTACACAGTGAAGATGGTCGATGGCTCTGGAGAGGGTGGGGGCAGGAGAGGGAAATGAGGAAGCAAAAACACTGCCCAGCCTCAGGAGCCTGGCTGTCACATGACATCTACCACTCACTGTGATCTTGGAGGAGCCCACTCTGGGCCTTGGCTTCCACATCTGTGAAGTGTTGTAATAATAATAGCAACCAACACATATTGAGGGCTCCACCATATGCCAGACACATGTTCCCAGCACTTTATGTGGGCTACTTCATTTAACTGTCACAATAACCTCAGGCAGGAGGTAGGAGAAGGACATTCAAGAGAAGCCAGAAGCTGACAGTGTTGGGCACGAGTCCGACATGGCAGAGCAAGCCAGAACTGAGTAGAAGCAGGGCGGTTTTAGATGGGACCATTAGCTACAGCCCTCCCCACTCCTGTTGAACTGCTTATTTTGTTTATGGTACCTGAGTGGTTCTTGCAGCATGTGGGTTTGTGGCTCCCGGATCTGACAGCCTCGGTGATTCCTCCTCCATACCAGAGTGTCGGTACTCTTTGCTCCATGTCGCCCTGCCCAGAGTCGTCCAGCCATTCCCCAATATTCCAGCCTCAGGCAAAGGGTTCAGGACACTGGGCACTGAGGAAGGGTGCTACCGTGCCCTGTGAAATGGAGGTTCAGTGGGTACTGGGCTTTCTGCAGCCTACCCTCCCCTGGGTCAGGACCTTGAGTCTCATTTGAATGGGGAAAGTACCAAAGAATGAACAAGGAAATTCTGAAACCCCCTCAAACTGTGTCAGGACAAATGAAGACCCTCCTAACCTAGAGGCAAGATAGAATGTGACTCTAAGGCAAGGTTACTTAACCTCTCTGTACCTCTGTGTCCTCATCTATTGGTTAGGAATAGCCCCTACCTCATAAGGAGGTTACGAGAAACAGAGTAATAATCCCTCTGGGATGCTAAGGATGCAGACGTTTCTGGTTCTAGTCTTTTGGTCATCGTGACAGTCCTGTGGTTTCATGAGAGAATGACCTATCTCTATCTAAAAAAACAAAACCCCTTTCTACTTAAGCTAGCTTGTGTTGGGTTTCACCCACCAGGAAGTTAGAAACAGATTACTTGGAGATAAACTTACTCATTACAAACATCTTCGGTTCTGGGCACTTTTTCAAATGTCCTTTTTCTAAATGGGGCTCTGGTGAAGATAATGATTAGTTCATAGATTTATTCCCAGGAGAATGGGTAAAATAAAGTGCTGTTCATCACAGTTCTAATTCTTTTTAGTCCAACTGCTTTGGGAAGGTTTCTACAGCAACCATCCTTCTCCAAGCCCCTTCCCCCACTGCTCAACTGCCAGGCCATGGGAGAAACCCCAGTGTCCTGCTTTATGGCCATCAGTCCTCTTCACTGAGAGCCCTCTTGGACTGCATGTCTCCAAGTTGAGTTTACTTATTCTTCAACTGAGGCCACTCCACCGGGTCAGCTGGATACCAGCTATCTCTTCCTGCCCTTCAACATCGCCTTCAATCACATGAGCTCCCCCTGTTGTCCCATAATTGCAGAAAGAGTTGGTTTCTGTTGATCGCAACCTAAGTACCCTAGCTCCAATAGGTTACCTCAGTGGTAAAGGCAAGGAAGTAGATGGTGAAATGGAGGTGTTTATATTGAGGTGTCAAGGAAGGCCTTTCTGAGAAGGTGCGATTTATGCTGAGCATTCAACAAAGCATGGGAATGAGATGGGCAAAGGTCTGAGGCGGAGCAGGCCTGGAAGGTTACAGGAAATGCAAAGACCTTGGGGTGGGAGCATAGTCGAGGAGCGGTGGGGAAGTCAGTGTGGCTAGAGCTGAGCATGGTAGGAGATAAGAAAGAGTGCCAGGCAGAAGCTGGAGCGTGGGGCACCTCCAGGCTACACTGACGATTTGGGGCTTTATGATGTGGCATTCGCCACTGGAAGGCTTGGACAGAGCAGTAACATAGTCTGGGTTTTAAAAAATATCTTTCATGAGAAATGATGTGGGAGACATGTGTAGGAATAGAAATACCAGTGAGACACCATGTCAGGAGTCCAGGCAAGGGGTGACAGTGGCTTGGTCACAGTGGAGACGGAGAAGAGCCAATAGATTTGAGATAGTTTTAAGGAAAAGCTGCCTTAAAGGATTTGCTGAAGTGGGGTGTGAGAGGAAGACAAAAATCAAGGTCGAGTCCTGGGTTTTGGACTGCACCACGGAGTAAATGGAGTTGCCAGTTTCTGCGATGGGGAAAAGTTTAGGCAAAAGGGACTTGTCATTTAAAAGTCTGTCTGAGACATCTATAACTATGTACGAAATGATCACAAGTTAGTAGCTTAAAATAACAGTAAACTATTATTACCACACAGTTTCTGTGGGTCAGAAATTCAGGAGTGACTCACTGGGTGCTTCTGGCTCACAGTCTCTCCCAAGGTTGAGGTCAAGATGTTGGCTGAGCTGGAGGATCCACTTCCCAAGCGGCCCCCTCACTGACTGGCAGGCTGTTCTGGCCGTTGGTGAGAAACTTCCATTCCTCACCACCTGCTCGGTTCCACAGCTGACCTGTGTGTCCTCAGGTGATTTCAGAGTAAGGCAAAAGCCACAATATCCCTTATAACCTCGCCTCAGAAGTCACACTCCGTTATTCCCACAACATCTTGTTGGTTGCACAGGTCAGCTCTATTCAGTGTGAGAGGGAACCACACAGGGACATGATACCAGGAGGCAAGTATCACTAGGGGCCATCTTGGGGACCCCCACACTATCCACACAGTGGTGGAAGGCAATGCAGACTGAGCCAGCAGGTTGTCAGAGGGCACAGCCAGCAGAAAGGCAGGGGAGTGTAGGCTGGAATGGAGCAGAATGGTCAGATTATAAGACATACAAACACGTCAAAGGGAGTGATTCCAGATGTGTGGAACGGACTTCAGCTGGGTGTTCCCCACTGAAGGAGGAGCGGGGTTGAACAGACCCGGCTTCTGCCGTATTTGTCAAAATTCCCGTAGATTTCTTTGTGGGGTTCTGAACATATGGAGGGGCCCACCAGAGTTAATCAATGCGGAAGTAGTCGACAGAAGAAAGAGGAAACCCGAACTGAAGATGTAAAAGAAATCAACCAAGGCTACTAGTCAGTGTCAAAATGCAAGCATCTCTCCTCCCTTTCTCTCACTCTCCTCCAAGTGCTGATTGGACACAGGGCTGGGGAAAGGGCAAGCAGCCGAACTCAATGGCTCTGAGTCAGGGATGAAGCGTTTTGGGGAGGAGCAAACATAGGACAAGGAGTGATTGAAGTAACTACCAAATCCGTGCAATTCTGGGGAGAAACTAACTGGAGTCCTAGCAACCCTGTGATAGCTGCACTGTGGTTCAGACTCTTGCTCCAGGTTTGCACTGAGTCTCCTGAAGCTGGGATCAACAGAGCCATGCGGCATTTTCCAGCTATGGGACCACTGCCTGCCTGGTGGTCAAGGAGGCATCCTTCCACACCTCCACAAATACAGCAGGGCCAACAGAAAGGAGACACATCCAACTGAGAAACACAAGGCTCTGCCCTCCCAGTCCCACCATACAAAACAATTTTAATGTGAAACTACCCATTAAAACACAGAGACTAATGCATGGTAAAAGAGAGGCTGGGTGCATTCCCAGGAGGATGAGAAAATTAGTATCACAGGTATTCATCCATTGTTTCTCCCTCCTCTTCTGTTTTGTCCTCTCCTCTCTTCCCCTCTCCTCTCCTTCTCTTCTCTCTCCCTCCCTTCCCCCATCTCTCTCTCTGACATCCCCCACCTCCCCCACACACCTGTCCTGTCTTTACAGGAGTCACTGTCACCTCGCAGAGTTGGCGGACAGCACAGGCATGCCTGAGGTCCATATTCCTAGCTTATGGCTTCTTCCACAGTGACAGGGTCTCTCCCAGTGCCTGAACCCTCTCAGAGGCTCCCCAAAGAATGTGGGTCAAATAGTGAGGAAGGTAGTGATCTCCCCAGGACATTCTGAGACCCAAAAGTTTCCTTCCAAGAGTTGGCTTCACACAAAGGAAGCAGGTATCTGCCCATGTAATCTGAAGGGCTGTAACTTCACCCCCAAGATGGTTCACCTGTGAAAACTATCAAACTCAGTCTGGGCACTGACACTTCAGTGAAGGCTAATTGATCAGATTTACTGAGTCTTACCTTAAAAATGCAAAGCCAAGGTGCCCTGTTGCCCCAGGCCCATCCTTGAAAAGGAGTTCTCTTCACAAAGGACCATGCCCTAGCGCCAAGCACATAGGAAGCCAGCCCTGCCTGCCTGTTATTTCCAAGCCTTGCTGCTCACCTTCGAAATGCGTCCAGCCCTGGGCTGAGCCATACAGGACACTGAAGGGAGAAATGCTCTTCCTTCCTCTCCTTACTCTCTCTCACGTTCTGAGCCTAGGCAATTTCGTCTCCCATCTCCCTGGCCAGGTACATGTCCTGCCGTCTCCATCATCAAGTTCCCGGACTGTTTGACTCTTTCTTCCAGTTCTCTTCCTGTCTTGGGCAGCAGTGGCATCCCTGCAGCTCATACTGCCCTTTGGGATCACCTTCCAGTCTCTCCCTGCCTCAGACAGGCACACCCGCTCTCACCTCTGTCCGCCCTAGTCTGTCTCCCCACCATTGCTCTCAGTACCCTCTCACCATTTCTCCCTCCGCTGTCCCCAAGCTTCTGTCCAACAAGAGTTCTGCCAACAGCCTGGGACTATTCTAATCCCTTATAATAAACCTCTTTAGAGTTTAATAAGACAGCTATATTAAAGAGATTTTATAAGTGACAAAATGTACCTAAAGGTTTATTTATCTTGAAAGAAATAATTTTATAAAGGAGAAAACAGAAATCTGGATGAATTAGATGGCTCCTTCAAGGTCACACAGTTAGTCAGTGGCAAAGAATCCAAGGCAGGATTCTAGTACCTGCCGACCCCAACTACACTTCCTAAAATATTAGGAATGAGACAATACAGTGGTGTTTAAAAACAATGGCTACATATTCTTTGGCACTATTGAGAGGTGGGGCTCTGTGTCCCTTCCCTTGAATCTAGGCAGGCTTGTGACTGCTTCAAACAATACAGGGAGTTGGAAATGATGCTAGGTCAAAAAAGGTCTGCCTGGTTTTCTTGGGAAGCTCACTCTGGGGAAAGTCAGCCTCCATATACACGTAAGGTCACCAGATACCCTGAGACTGCTGTGCTAGAAAGGCCACATGTGGTGCTCTGGTCAACAGCCCCAACTGAGCTCCCAGCTGACAGCCAATATCAACTATTTAGCCATGTGATGTGCAATCTGGACATCTAGCCAGGTGGATGCCAGTCCTCAATTTTTAAGTGACCTTGCTGCATATATGTCCTTCCTAACTGAGGCTCCAGACATCATGGATCATAAAAGCCATACTTTTCTGAATTCCTGACTAGCAGAACCATGAATATGGTAAAATGGTTGTTGGAGCACAGTTTTGGGGTGATTTGTTATGCAGCAGCAAGTGGAACAGACACAACCTCTGCATCTATTTAAGTAATACATGTCACATGACTTCCTCTAACAGCGTTTCAGAGTTGACAGGCCATGAGAAGGTGCCAATCTTAAAGGACGTGCTTAAAGCGAACAGAGCCTTCCCCTCTGTTCGCATTCACATTCCTCACTCCAGCCAGGTCTGCTTTCCAAAGAGAAGTAGACAAGCTAGGGGTTCAACTCCAGAGCCATCTTAACCTTCCTGAACTTCAGTTCCTCCTCCATAAAAGGAGACATAGGAAGTCACCCTCACTTCATGCATCTGACAGGCAGTTCAGGGAAGTCAAAGGGTAAACCTCCTCTGTCTGGGAACTCTTCAGCCCACTCTAAAGATAATCATTAAGGCACCACCTACAGCTGGTTTCCCCCACCCTGCCCACTCCTCAGGCCCTCCCCTTGCCTTGATGCCCGGTAGATATGGCCTGACTCTGTCTAAATAATCTTCCCAGCCCAAGCCATTAGCTTTACAGAGCCTCATACCACTGTCATCCTTCCCCTCTAGTTTGCACCTTTCCAATAAAAGCATTGCCTCTTTTGATTACAGGAGAATTCTCCACTCTAATTGACTTCCAGGCATTAAAGTTTTACTGAAATGAGCTCAGAGGCTCCCTGGGGACATAAGTGCCGAGCATTGCCGCCCTTAGGGCTCTGAAGCTGGTGGAGTTTCTAAAACTGCTCTAAATTTTGGCAAGGCACCTTCTGGAGATATAAAGAATATTTCAAAGCAAGAGAAGCACTCAATTTCCCTCTCACCCGAGGCATGAGAAGGGAAGAGCAGCTGGGTCACGGGTTCCCTGCTGTATCTCACTGACCTCTGCCACAGGGGGCAGAGCAGGCCACACACATGGAGGCCTGGCACCTGCGTTCCTGCCCCAGCTCTCTTCATGCGAGGCCTCTGCAGACATGAAAAAGTGAGAGGTGTGGTGCCTGCCCTCCACGAGTCTGCAGTACACCAGCATTAGGTGGTGAAATTAGGGATAATTGAGCAAATTTCCTACCAGAAAGGAAACAAGTGCTTGACCTTTGAGAATAATAATAATAGTAAACACATATACCACTTTCTTTATGCCAAATCCTGCCTAAGCCCTTCATATACTGAATGTCTTCATTCCCCATAACGACTTTGGGGGACAGATTCTACTTTTAATCCCTTCGGACAGATGAGAAAATCATGGCATGAGAAGGTTGAGTAACTGAGCTAGAATTAGAGCTGGTAATAGATAGATCCGGGATGTGGAGCCAGAAAGTCTGACTCAGGGTCTGTGTTCTTTGTCACTACCCTGTGTGGCCTTTTGAGGCATTAGAGGCATTAATGCAAGATGAGGAGGACGAGAAAGGCCTTCTAAACAGGAGACACTGCAGATATAAAGCAGCAAAGGTGTGCCTCTGCTCTCAGCTTGATGGCCAATCATGTCTGTCCTCTATCTGCAGGGGTCACAGGGGCATGCAGGGGGAAGGAAAACATGATGTATATGGTCTTATACGCTTAGAAAATTTCTGAAATGACAAACATAAAAATGTTATCAGAAATTACCTCTTAGAAATGGAAATAGAGGATAGTGGAGGGAACGGAGGGAAATTCTTATTTTTATTTTTACACTCTCCAAACGTTAGAAAATTTTGCCTTGAATCGCTTTTAGAATTCCATACTGTAAAACCTGAACAAAGGAAAGACTCTCCTCCCCATAGCCCACCACTGCTCCCTTAAGGGAAACATCTGTCAAGAGGGGGAAGCTGACCAAGCCAGAGACGGTCCTTGGGCTACAGAAGTGTGCAGGGGAGAAGAGCCTCTGTCTGCATCCTGTCCTCTGCCCAGGGGGAGCTGGGGACCTGCCCTCTGGCCAGTCCAAGGGCCCATCCTTCAGGCCCAGGATGCGGACTCACCCCCAACCTCTCTCTTCTCTTTTCTGAGCTTCCCCAGCTTTCCACTCACCACCACGTGTTTGCAAAGATCACAGAAAGAAAACTGCAGGCACATCTTTTGCAATTTTTAAAAATTAATTGAGAACTTACAGAAATTGTGAAATTCCATATTAACATCTGGATTTCTTAGTTCTTTTGACCAAACCAAAAGATGTGGTAATGCATTCTCACCAGGCAACGTGGAAGCTGGGTTGAGGCTGCCCCTTTTGACAGGATACACACTGCTTGCCTCCATCTTTACTCCCTACACTCATGCTCACATTAAGGTCAATGCCATTTATATTGCTTCTATGCTGTTGCTTTCCTTACAACTGGTGGGCTTCCTTGGCTACATCACCTGCTGGGTCCTGGTGAGAAGTTGAATTTGCAGTCTGTGGTTTAGACTGCAAATAATTTCCAGTTGCCTCACAATTCTGTCCTCCCCAAGATCCTCTAGTACAGGGAGAGAGTCCAACACGTCCTTTGCATTCCACACATCCTTTATCAGCAAAGCTTTTCACTGATGCCTGATAAATTGATCCATCAAGGTTAAATCACAGAGTAAAGACCCGGATTTCAATCTATTCAGGACTGGCTGTGGCCAAGTCACCCACACAGCTCAACGCTCAGTCGTCCTCAAGAGTGCTCTGTGCTTCCATGCCTCGAAACACTGGCAGATAACACACTGCTCTCCCCTAGGCTTACAGTTTCACTAAATATAGCTGCTGTCTTCTGTTACCTGTCTTTACAGACAACCTGCATCTCTCTGGCTGATCTGTCTTCCCCTCTTGACAGTCAGCTTCCCATTATACCTTTCTCCTGCTCATGCACATTACATGAATGACTCATGTCTCAAGAAAAAGGGGAATCCCTTTACCTTCTACATGATTTACTTTAAAGAGTAAAAATATCCTTGAAGTCAGTGTCATGTAAAAATTCCTTCACACCTTTAATCCCATTTAATCCTTACAGTGACCCTCCCCCCAGAGGGACACAGTCATTATTTTAGAGATTAGGAAACCAATGCACAGGTAAGTTAAGTGACTTGCCAAGAATCACACAGCCTATGGGGGGCCTGACTCTACTTCAGTGTCCTTTCTTCATTTTCAAGGACATGTAGAGTTGACTGATTCTCAGGACCAGTGGTTAATGATGTACACGTCCTATCCAACCTGAGAAAAGGGTTGTGGTGAGAAAAGGAAAGAAAAATTCATCTCCCCAGGCACTTCTCTGCCTCACATCACCTGTGACTGCATCTGTTGGGGGTGATGGTGACTCCCAAGTGCTTGGGGATCTACTTTTCTGGGGTGGCCATGAAAGCAGAAGAAACCCTTCTGAAGGGCTTTGTGAGGGGCAACAGACCCCAGACCTGGGAGACACCTAGGAGTCTCACTCATTGAAGAATCCAGGACCAAGGCTACCAAAGTCAGCAAAATGAGCCTTCCCAAAAGTGCATCTCAAGGGCCTCTTAGAGGCACTGAAGCAAAACTGTGTCTCGCCTGTTCTCAGCCAGGTCATGCCACATTTAGGTGTCTCAAAGTCATGCTGACTGTTTTAACCAGTTCAGCCTGCTATAACTAACACCATAGAACTGGTGCCCTAAACAACAATTTATTTCTTACAATTCTGGAGGCTGGGAAATCCAGGACCAAAGTCCTGGCAGATTCAGTGTCTGATGACAGACCACTTCCTAATTTGCAGACAGCTGCCTTCTAGCTAAAGGGGGGTTGGTGGTAGGAGTGAGAGGGAAAGATCTCTGGTCTTTTCTTATAAGGGGCACTAATCCCATTATAAAGCCCCACCGCCATGACCTCACCTAAACCAAATTACCTCCCAAAGGCCCCACCTCCGAATACCATCATATTGGCAGTGGTTAGGGCTTCAATATACTAATTTGGAGGTAGAGAGACAAACAATCAGTCCATAAGGCTGACCTTGGCTCCTTTTCCTTTCTCTAAAAGTATCATTGTCCAATTAAATACTTTTGTAACAAAGAGGAAAGGAATTAATTTTACTAAAAGAAACAAATCATGCATTGATCATAAAACCAGGGCAACAGAAGCTTCTAGTCACTAAATGAGATTTCATTAAATTATAGGGGAGTACTGTAAATCCAGAAGAAACAAAGGTCTGAAAAAAATCTATACATTCAAAGAAAGAAAAACCCAAGTGTAAATACCTCTTAGAACACTGGTAGTTAAACTAATAAGATTCAACAGGTAAAGGTAGTGATATGTTTGAACAGTCAGAATGGCCCCCAAAAGCACAGCAGGAAAAACAGGAGTTCACTGCAGCCTCGTTGGTGACACGTGCAGTAGAGAGGAACACAGAGAAAACACAGTCAAAGGGCCACATGCAGCAGCGTCCATGTGGCATTACCCAGAGCAGGGGGTGCCTAGCAGATGGGATGTTTTAATCAGCTTGGAAAGACTGTCCTTTTCAAGGATGGGCGCATATTGCTGTCAAGCTCCATGACATCAGCCATCAGCAGTTTTCCAATGAACCCCCTTTGTAGGAATCTCAGGCTTCATGGTTAGGTGGCTTTCAGGAAACATTTTTCCTAAAGGTGGGCTCCAACAAGCTGCCATAAAGACCCAGTTCTCTTGGCAGCTTTATTGTTCATTGTAAATGAATAAGTCAATATCAGCCTGGCATGGGCTTTCAACATGAGACCTTACCTTCGAGAAAATTAAAGTACTCATAAGAGAATTTCCCCAGAATCTCACAATTACATCTACCCACCTGTTGGCATCTGTGTTCACATTCACTGCCCTCTCTCCTATAGCAAGTTGCAAAGGTGGCCACAAATTCTCCCTCCCTGAACCTGCATCCCACTGCAATGTAATTATGCAGCTTCTTCCACTGGGAGGGAGAATCTATTTCTCTAATTCCTGAATCTGGGTTTGGCCTCATGACTTGCTTTGCCCAGTAAGACATTAGAAAATGTGATGCAAAAGGAGACCTGACAAATATTTGCACATTGGGGCTTGCCTTTTCTTGCTAAGCATGGAGATCTGAAACTACCACATGAGCAAGCTCAAGCCAGCCTCTCAGTAGATAAGAGGCCATGTGGAAACACACGAGGCACCCCACTTGACAACCAGACAATTGCCAGGTATACAAAAGACACGAGTGCCAAAAAGATGATCTGAGATCATCCACCTTCCTGCCAATCTACCAGCTGACCACAGCAAGCCCAGGAGAGATCAGTGAGGCCTTCCCAGACAAGAACCAACCATCTCGCTGACCCGCTCAGCCACTAAGTTTTAGGATGGTGCGTTATGCCCCAGAAGCTACCCAGACACCTCCTATTACTGTGGAAGGACCTCCATGGTCCTGTCTAGAGCCATGGGGTGGCCCCGGTACTTGCACATGTCTCATTCCCTCTTGCGGCTTTAGAGATGCAGCTTTATCATTTCTCCCTCCTTTCTTCTGCATCAAAAATGCTCCCCGCTTTAATGACTCATTTCTATTTACCAGGTTACAAACATGCTGTCATTTCCTCATGTTGGAAAAACAAAACAAAACTTTCTTTTGACCCCACTTCCCCTGCCAGTTTCTGCCCCAATGCTCTACTTACCTTTGCAGCAAAAGGACTGTCTATTCTTGCTTCCCCTGATTCCTTTCCTCCTGTTCTCTCTGAAACGTATTCCAATCAGGCCTTTGCCTCCATCCCTATAACAAAACTTCTCATGCCTATGACACAGCTGATCATTGTCTCCTTTTATATGCACTTTCTTTTTCATATATGTACACCATGCTCTTCTGGCTCCCTTCCCACCTCTCTTGCAGCCCTTTCTCATTCTTCACTTTTGTGTCCTGCTATTCTCCCCAACACCTTAACATGTCAGTGCCCCTGGACTCCTTCCTGGGTCTCTTCCCTGCCACCTCTAGTGATCTCATCTATCAACTACCATCTATCTGCTGAGGACAATCAATTTTTACTTCCAGCCTATAACTCTCACCTAATCTCTAAACTCATATTTTCAATGGCCTATTTGATATCTCCACTGGGATGTAGAGGAGACATCTTTTTTTTTTTTAAATTCTTTATTTTATTGATTATGCAACTACAGTTGGCCCATTTTCCCCCCTCACTCCCC